>OZ023332.1:30671929-30686929 GCA_964007535.1 Brachyptera risi
AGGAAAAATTGCACAAAAAGACTACGTATACACCTGAACTCTGTCGGTGAACTGTTTAGTTATCCAAACTTGTACATACCTTTACCATCACACTTACAGGTATGAACTTATACGTACTTATACTTGGCGTAGCTCATTGCACATTTCCGCTTGGCTCAAAAGTTCAAACATAGATATAATTTATGAATAACATTGAACAGATATATATGTTTCTCGAATAGAATAATTTATAGATTATACGTGATCTGTGAATGACTGCAAAATATTGAAACAATCAAGTTTTTTTAGGACGAGTTTGTAACGACCGATGAACGATGGTAAAGACCGCCGTGCCATGAATAGTCTAGGTTCTTGGATTTTATTGCAATCACCAGACAAGATCATCTGAAAGTCTACTAAAATCTATACAAAGATGGAAATAATCAAAGTACTGATTTAAATCGAAGATTTACATGATGGTATATAAAGAAGATGCTTCCAGAAACATTTTTATTTAAGGGACTCTTTAAAAATTCGGATTAATAATAATATGTATGAAGCATTACATATGAATTTCATGATCCCTTATGAACTTATTTGTGTTCTATCAAAAATTTGTTGATTAAAAGAGTAAAATTGTAATTAATTATTTCCTTTGGTGAAGAAGGGGAAGATGGTGTGTGTGAAGATCTCTCTTTTGGTGCTATGTAGAAATTAACTCCAGTTTACAATGATCATGAAATATAAACGAAACTCAAACATAATAAATATAATGAATATAATTATAAAAAAATAAATACAAAATAAATATAGCCTTAATTGGGGAATGATGATTTTGTAACAAGTTTCGATGTTATTAAAAAAAAAATATATATATATGCAATCATTATATTAATCTAAATAATACAAGTCATCTATCTCTACGATTTTCTTGTCCATCTGACATTCACGGGATTTGAACCCGTGCTCCATCAATCATAGCTGTTAATGTGCTGTACACGCATGCACGAGCTCGACTATAAGCCTATACCGACACACAATACACCACCTTAGGTTCGTTAGCACAGTGATCCCCTGACAGCAGATAATTCAACCCACCATTCATTCATCAACAACATTAAGCTTATTCTCTACGGAATACGGCATGGAATACACGGGAGACGCATTAGTGTACAAGGAGAGTTATGATACACATCGGAAACAACACCTATATTATATGTACAGATAATAAAACTTTTTTATGTCATTTATTTTCGTTTGAATACTTTGATTTAGTGGTATAGATGTATGTAAATCACGGTATATTATAACTATGAGCTATTGGAAATGTATGGGAGATATCTGATGCGGAAAAGTGAGTAATTTCTGTATATATACACTTGTATATAGGCCTATAGGAGAGATGAAGGATGGTCTAACAAGTGAATAGTTGTGGAAACTTCGATATTTAACCCTATTGAAAAATTTAGTCGTTTTCTTATCGTGGATCTCACCCTCAAAAAAATCGTCAACCATTAAAATACCACAGCTCTTATAGGTATATCGGTGATATCTGTGGCTTTATGATGGTAGAGAACTTCCAACTATTGTGGATAAAAGGATATAAAATTTAGAATATATATATATTATATATATATATATATATATATATATATATATATATATATATATATATATATATATATATATATATATATATATATATATATGTATATATATATATATATATATATATATATATATATATATATATATATATATATATATATATATTACATTATATTTTAATTCATAATGAATGTATAGTGAAGTATAATGAATTATAAACGATTATAAACGTCCAAACGATCCTACTTTTCATCCTTAGCCTTAATTGGGGAACAATGATTTTGTATCAAGTTTCGATGTTATTAAAAAAAAAAAAAAAAAAGTATAATGAAAATGTATTTAATTATATCATGAGATTTATGAATCTATTGCTCAAGAGACTTGAGTGTAAACGTGATTATGCATTGTGACATTCATTAGTATACCTCTTTCAAAATGTTTATTCGGATATTTAGATTCCTGTATATACTACAACTAATGTATAGTAATGCTCTATCTATCAAGCGAATTGCAAAATGAATGCAAAATTAGTAATTGTGAAGACTCAATATTGAAATACTATATTAAATTTTGTGATTTATTTCGCATCAGTTGAATGCGAGATACAATTTCTTTCTATATAATCAGAACCTCGAGAAGTTTTATAGAACTAAATTCGTTTCAAACGATGTACTTTCTGAAAAATAGACTAGTTTGGTATAGAAGCAAATCAGATTTAGATAGATTCAGATTCATCTTCTGTACCGTACACATACCGTGAATATATTTGATTTTTTTCTTCTACATAATCATCATCATCTAACAATAACTACTCGTCACTGATGTTCGCTCATCAAGAATAGAGTATTGTCTTGGTTGGTAAAGTTATGTACAAGATTATGCAAAGTGTCACAGACATATAGAGATGACGAATCTACCATACCCTATTTCAAATGTCATTGTCTTTCAAGTTCATCTTATCTGTTTGACACATCATTCCCACTAAATATATACTGTATATCTGTGACTGAATTCGTAACATTGAAGACAATTGCAATTGGAAACACATCTACCTACGAAGAGAACAGAGAGAGAATGGAATATTCTGAACCAAGAGGAATTGTGTTATCGATAATTATAAATCAAGAACTATAACTGAGTAAATTACAACAAGGTACAAAAAGCTTTGTAGTTTGATATAATTCAAACACGTAGGCCTAATTAATAAAGTTGGACAAACATAAGTATATAGAGTTTAGTTTAGTAAACAGACTACTAAGTTAGTATAAGTAGCTTGATAAGTTACTTAGTAAACAAGTTCGTGAATTAGAACAGTAATCCACTGCAGATGTTCACCGATTCAATGAGTAATACACGAGGAATTTTGTTCTTGCCATGTCTGTAGCATTGGTGGAGGCGCCGGGATTTATTTCTATTGACCTTTCGTAAAGGTCTAGGTTGTTTGTTTTTCGTGTGTTGCTTGTTTTTTTTTCAGACATGCACGAGAGTTCAGATCAGTACGAAGTTGTGAAGGTGCCGAGGCACGTGATGGAATAATCTCACGAAGTGTAAAGAACGTTTTTTTTATTATTGTGTCGACTTGAGTTTACCAGCTGCTGGCTGGACACACACGTGAGAATAGCCAGTTATCCCAACAATCATTTCGCATAGATAACTCCGAGTTAACGTATAATGGTATATATATATTAGGATATTGAATTACGTTATTTACTTTACTTGAAAATAACCTTCCGAAATGACAACATTCATTTTATTATATTTTATTATTCTTTTCTTTTATTATTTTATTCTTTTCTTTTCTTTTTCATATCCCAATTTTCTTCGTTTTTTTCTTCGTGTATGACTCTCTTCACTGATTTCTTTGGATTGTTTCGCTCAACGATCCAAATAACATCTAGGTTATTCGGGGTACGAATGTGCGGATGATATATGAATGATGATTACGAAATAAAAACATTATCTATGGGGCACTCGTACCCACGCCCGACTTGACTTCCGTTACCAAGGCAACGCTTCGACTCACCGAGCCAGAGAAATGGCTGCTAATATTTATAAAGCCGAATTATTCAAGGAACTTGACTTGAAGAACTTTTAAAAACAGTTCAACGAAGCATCATTTTCTACCAGTTCGTTTTTCTTTACCATATTATTTCACCTTTCGCAGCCTTATAGCTAAGAGTAGATACCAAAGTCTTTGCGCAGAGCTATTTTATTTTGACGAATTGTTCCTACGAGTACTGAATGCACTACGAGGTGCTTGTTCATTAATCATTGCGGATGAGTTGCTTGTTTTTGTGTAAGGGTGCGACTACGACGTATAGGGCAAGGGGGGGGGGGTTGCCATCTCTTTACATCGTGTGCTGTTATGATCGAATGATTCAAAGAATTGATTATTAGTTTTAGCATGTTACATAATAACTGATATATGGAGGGTTACATAACAAGCTAGGAGTGGCGGAAGATTGATGATGACAATGGGATAATAATATAAAGTTCACCCCCTAAAAAAAAAAACACGACCAAAATTCGTCAGATGGTCTATATTGATGCGAAGGAGGGTAGGGGGGAAGGGGGGTTCTGACAAAAAAGATTTACTATATCTTGTTGAAAAGACATAAAATGACGTCATAGAAGACTGTGGATAGGGGGAGGGTAGGGGAAGGAGTTGATGACGCGTGAGATGCAACCCCTATCGTGTTATTACATGTTCACAAATCCGGTACTCGGGTTGTCGTTGGTGAGATCGTAAGCTAGGGAATATTGAGTAGAGTTATTCATCTGTTCTGGATTGTCTAGTCCTGAGTTCGAGCTTCATCTCGTTCAGTTAGATCATAACTATTTATCTTCTAAACTTTTTACAACGAACAACGTTTCAGAAAAATCTATGAAAACCATAATGGGGGGATATGAAGTGAAAATGTTGGACCTGATTTCAGTGAATTTGTTTTGAACGACTTTGCGACATTTTAACGTCGTAGATTTCTCTTCATTTTATGTTTTTCAAAGTAGTTGAGTCGGTGTAATGTGGGATGTCTAACTATATTTCACGTATCAGCACCCAACAAAAGCTGAAAGTTTCTTCAATACAATTACTAGGAACTTTCAAGTTTACTCTTTACACTTTGTTAAATGATTTAAATTTGAATTAAATTGTTCTCTTCGGTGTGGTAATATCGTTCTTCTGGTGGGGGACAATTCTGTCTCGTCGTTCTTAATATCAATTGGCAAACAATGACTTTGAATCAAGTTTTATATGTCAACAATGAGAAAAATTTCGTACTGTATACGTTGTATGCGTTGCTGTTGCGGTTGCATAAAGTGGTCGAACAAACGCACTAAAACTATAGAAGACAGTGTGCATATATACTCTTCACGCATAGTCTGTGAACAGATGCGTACATTTTATTTACATTTTAGTCTCGGATTAAACCATTTTATGTGACCGCGAGTGTACAAAGTTATGCCAATATATCTTAGATAATTTTTATCAGCAATTTTGAAGTTATCTACTTTAATGCAATCAAATTGAAATATCATCGTAATGAAACCATCTCGATTCACACGTTACAACTTTCAGTTTATCAAGGTGCAAATCAAATGAGTTTTCTCTGCATTGTGCCTATATCGCAGCATTTTACATCTCCATTTGATGCGTATTTCTCCTCATTTCTTTCCCTGTATGAACGGCACATTCCCCACCTATCTCTTATCGGGATGGTACAGTAACGGCAAGTAACGGCAAGTATCAGCGAGTTACGGTTGCAGAGACGACGTAGCTGTGTAGGTGATAACAACGTATAGGTTATGCATACCCAACGTTACGATTTACATTATTAGTTAGCCGAGAGATTTGTTTGAATTTCGAACGTCCGTGAAGTTCGCCCCTGACATAAAAGAATATGACGATATTATCTAACCATTCGTTAGTGCTTCGTTAGTGCCTGTTGGTACCGTGAATTTTTCGTTAGTACCCAGCTGGTTTTGCCGTTATAACGCGTTGTCGATGGGAAGGACCAACTTCACGCCAGGCCCTCGGATACTTCCGATCTAGAAATTTTCAACAGCAATCATTAGAAGGCCTACGTCGTAAGTATCAGTTGATCCGCCAAAAGTTTTGTTACTACTCTCATTTATTCAGGATAACGAATTTAGATTTAAAAACTAGAATTTCATATTTATCCGGACCAAACGAAAGAAGTACTAACACAAAGTTTGCCTATAGGCCTACTAACCGGTACTAACGATTGCCGTTGGAAATTTCATTATTGGTATAGCATTCGAGGGGCTAGCGTGAAGTTGGTTCCTCTTTTGAACAATGCGTTATAAAGACGAAACCAAATTAGTACTTATGAATTTTTCTACGGTACCAACGGGTACTGACGAAGCACTAACGATTGGGGTTGAAAATTTTAAGATCGGAAGCATGTGCGGAGAGCATGTTTAGCCTCTCACGTGGACAACGCGTTATTATAATATAATCAGAGTAGTACTAACGACAACCTTGACGGTACTAACCACTTACTGACGGTACTAACTTACGTAGCACTAACGAATTTCGTTGAAATGATCAAAATTAGACATGGGAGGGATTGTTTCTCAAAACTGAATCTTTTATCCTGACCAAACGAAAGGAATAGCAACAAAACTGTTGAAGATACTAACCGAAACTAGCGAAACACTAGCGCTGGCATGGAAATGGTGCTGGAAATGTTCAAGATCTTTTAATATCTAATATCTTGATATCTTAATATTTTAATATCTTTGATATTTTAAGGGCTATAGTGTGAAGTTGACCCCTCACATGGACAACGTTATAACGGTGAAAAACAGGGGGGGAGGGGCAAACGAAAATCTTCACAGTACTGCAGGGTATTAACGAAGCACTAGCGAATGGTGGAATGATATTATCATATTCTGATATGTGAGGTGCCAACTTCACAGACATGAATTTCGAGCGCTACTGCATTGCGAATACGTGCAAAGAGTGTTGAACAGGAGATATGTTGTACAATAGACCAATAGTTGTAGACCAAGATAATAGTTCAATAAACTATTTCTTATCGAATAAATCGTGATTCTTGGTAAACTATTTCAGCGTGTTGAAACTTGACTTGTTTAACCTACAGTTATAGAAGGTACACTTTATCCAAATTGTTTAAATATTGATTATATTAATTATATATTGTTAAACGATCCCACTTCCATTCATAGCCTTAATTCTTAATTAAGTTTAATTAAAAATTCCATTTCTTAATTCTTAATTCATATGCTCTATCCTTACCACCAGCGATACACAACATTTAAAATTCATATGTATTATAATGTATTGTGTATCAAATAAATAATAATAATAATAATTATTATTATTATTATTATTATTATTATTATAATAATTGGAGAACAATGATTTTATAGATGAATGTCGATGTTAAAAAAATATATTAATCATTGGTTGGTTGAATATAAATGTAAAATTGCCAAAACCCAGATAACTTTGATAATACAGATAATACAGATAATATTAGATAAGTTCAGATAATTTTGAAGCAGCGGGTGCTGTCTATCAAAGTACCTATACTTTTCTCTTCTGTTCGTCCAACATTCAACTCCATTTCTTTCTATATTCTCATCAACATTCGTTTTCCACAGTTTTCTGATTCTATTTATTTTTTATTCCTCCACTACATCTATCTGCCATATCATTTGAACATTATTATTTTTCGTATACATTTCAGTTTTTAATGTTATCTCGGTGTACGTTTTTCACTCCAGTGTAGGCCTATACCAAAACAACCATAAGTATTGTGTACTAAAAAAATTCATGGCTTACGATAAAACGATGAAATATAAAATTATATGAACAGCTCTTCAAAGTTATAGCAGCTATGATAGCTAGCTATAGTGAGTAGCGTTAATAACGATCAAAATGTATCCTGTTACCGACATTCCAACAACCACAACAACAACAACAACAACGACATCTCTCTAATAACCTACTCTCATCAGTTGCAATACGCATTGCATACACTGCAGTAACTATGTACAAATGCGGTTACGTAAAATGTCAATTTGCATAAATAATGATATACAAACAAGCTCACATGGGGAACACTGCGCTCGTTGGGATATTGCAACAAATTTTATTGAACCGAAAATTCATCTCTATATTTGTTTTCTAGCGAAGTTATCAGTAGTCGTTCTCATTTTGGTGCATAAACTCACAAAATCGAATAATTAAGCGTTGATAAGTTTGATCATGAATCAGCATTAAAATTCGAAATAAACGGTCCAAAGTTTTGAACAATTCAAGTTCTTAAGTCGAGTTAGTCCCTTCAAAAGTTCATTTCGCCAAAATACCTGAGACAGCAAATAATATTCTAGTGTAATTATATTCGAGTGTGATAATGACAATAGTAGAACACCGTCAATTGCAAAGAGTATTAGCACTGATTTACGTTGCAGATATTCTGCTGGAAATGATCCAGAAATTCACGCAGTTTCCGTGGCAACCATTTGCAATGCTCACCCCGCTCCCGCTCCCTTCACTACCCCCTATTTATGGGTTCTTATCGGCGCCCAGAGTCATTCCAGACAAAGAAAAATTCCCTAAGCAAAGCTAGTAAATTTCATGTTTTGTGTTTACGTACACGCGGTGTGTTTCATTCGTTTATACAAACGAAAAGTGAACAAACAAAGTTGAACAAACATGCGGCATCAGGTTGTAATGGCTCACCGCAGTAGCTGTAAGTTGTTTTACAGATACGGACCATTAATAAATTTACTTCAATGGCGATAAAATTAGGACTTGAAAAAGAAATATTATGCCAACAATGATATTGTCATCATTTTATCAGTAGTTGAAAACTTTCTTTGAACTGAGCAATTTTAATTGACTCTGAATTATTATAGGCTATTGAATAATTTCATGTAAGTATATTTAATTAATTCGTTGTTATCCACTGAATCAATGTTATGAGTCTATTTCTTCGCTTTTTCATTTAAATTCTTCCATGTTTTATATTTCCTTCTGAATATGCATTTTTTTCTTGTGAACTACAACTTCTTTGGAGCTGTTTTATTAACTTGAACAATTTTCTCAATTGTCAACATCACAGAATAACTTTGAGCTTGTCGTGACACACAATAATGTACATTTTTACCAAGAAATCTTCTCTTTTATACCATCTAAACCAACACCAACAACATCGTCTTTCTTTCTTGGTATATTTCATGTATGTATTTTGTGTTGATGATTTCGTGATATTCTCAATTAGAAATGAAAATGGAGAATTTGGAATTTCAATACACGAATCCGCGTTGGAATATGTTCACCTCTATTAAACGTTCTTCAATTTTATTGAGATTCTGAATGATTCTTGATTTACAGTCTGGGTAATATTTCATGTCTCATAAAACCTATTATACGAAATGCCGATAATCCACTCAAGTTTACGATCAAATTTTCCGATATTGAAGATTTAATCAACACATTTTATGATAGAATAGCATGCTACAAGTTGCCGAGTGTCTGCTAGAACAAACTTGAACAAGAATACTAACCATCCGTAATAGGAGAGAGAAGAGAGAGAGAGAGAGAGAGAGAGAGAGAGAGAGAGAGTGAGAGAGAGAGAGAGAGAGAGAGAGAGAGAGAGAGAGAGAGAGAGACGGAGAAAGACAGAGAGAGAAGCAGACAGACACAAAAAAACTTTTCCATACCGTATTTCGATCACGATTTGATAAACTTATTCATATATGGAAATTTCACACATATGTGGCTTACATTTTGTCATTTTTCACAAACATAATTGTATATAAAATGTTAATTGATGAATGGAACATTGTGTTTCCAATGCCAAGTAGAGATACGAAATGCTAGAATGATAATAAAAACTTCCTTGGCGTTATTTGAAGTTTCAGTTTCGTAATGGGATTGTATTCCCATTGGAGCACACGTCAAGGGGTCGCACATTACGCATGCTCTGTTGCTTGGAAACATAATTAAATTAAGTTGGCTTTTCATAGTACAAATAACCTCTTGGTAGAGACATCCTTTTTATCAGTTTCATTCAAATCTTTCATATATTTTACTTGGAGTTTGTATTTCTGGAATCTCATAAATATTTTGTGTACCATCGCCAAAAGGGAATGTTCAGTTTTGTATAAAACTTATTATGGAAATAAAATATATAATGAACATGAATGAAGAACATTACCCGTGAAAAGAAATAGGCCTCCTATTCCGCATATACAAACTTTTTAAATATGAATTCATTTATGTCTCCAGAGTTTATAGAATTTATATTGAAAGCTGCATGGAGTAGGGCCCTATAGCTTTGAAATAACGATCGAACTGGAAATAGCTCAGAGGTATAAACTTATATTTTAGATGAATTTACAATGGAGAAACCCTTCGCTGTAATACGGTATTTGCACTCCTACAGAACACACTTAGATTAATTATCATGGCAAATAATTTTTATTCGATTGATGAGTTATTCAGTTCTTGTTTCCTGTATATTAAATTCAATAGACAAGTTGTGTTAAATTCAGACTATTTCAATAATTCAGATAGAAAGTTGAATAGCAACTCAAATGTGAAGTAATTATATAGCTCTACATGTATTCTTCTCGAAAATGTATTATTACAATTAAAACTGAATAGCAATTGTATTCAAGTGTAATGCAGTGAGATAATTGGCATATGATATAATATATGATTAGCGTTTAGGATCAATAGTGTGTTATATTCAACAATAACAATTGAACAATTTCTTCTTTGTCGAAGAATATTGAACAAGATATAGAAGAATTTAGTAAAGACTGTCGAACTGAAAACAGTATATTTTCAACGTTTAATTTTACAAGAAAAATTGAAATCCATAAAAATTAACGACATCAAGTTAATGTTCACCAATTAAGACTAAGGATATACTAAGATTGGATGGTTTGAACGGAACACCTAAGGGCTGACTTACCAATTCAGAGGTATCAATTAAATAACGTGACTCATATAACACACTTTTATTACTTCAGTAATGCACTCAGGGATATAATGATCAATTCAATCATTTGGTTCGGGAGGGAGGGGGGGGCTCTTATACTATAACAATATCATTGATTTAACTGTAAAAGTAACTTTGGATTACAAATAAAATTTACTGCACCAGTTTCTAGTAGATTAATAAGAAACAACATTTATTTTCCTGATGAATATGCACAGCTGAATAACAATTACATTTGTTGGATGGAGAACTTCACGTGTGGATAGTTCACGATGAGATTGGGTCAACCCCATATTGTACACTTTTATATTTCATAAATGATGAAAGTTTTGATATCAGGTAATTTATATGTATGTATATATATAGGCCTATATATATATATATATATATATATATGTATATATATATATATATATATATATATATATATATATATATATATATATATATATTATATATATATATGTATATATATATATATATATATATATATATATATATATATATATATTATATATGCATAATCTGATATAAACTTTCATCATTCATATATATATATATATATATATATATATATATATATATATATATATATATATACACTTATATATATATATATATATATATATATATATATATATATATATATATATATACACTTATATATATATATATATATATATATATATATATATATATATATATATATATATATATATATATTTGAACATTATCAGTTCACTCCACATATAGTTTGTTAGCCTTAAAAACAATGTCTATCTAATTTACCGACTTCATTATTCATGTCATTTTTAAATATTAAATCAATCTGAATAATCAAAATGTGAATCAGTAAATTGAATACATCATGAAAATGAAAGAGCAACCACCGGAAATGTGAGATTCAAACCAATGAAGTACAAATTCCCAAGCTGTTTGTGTAAATAAATTTAATGATATCAAATGTCAAGTTTTTTATGTCAGTTATGAAGTGTAGTATGTATATATATATATATATATATATATATATATACATATATATATATATATATATATATATATATATATATTATATATATATATATATATATATATATATATATATACATATATATATATATATATATATATATATATATATATATATATATTTATTTATATATCTCTCCTCAAATTCATATGAAAATTATAATTATAATTATAATTTTAAAATTAAAATTATAATTAGTTCGATGTAATTAAAAAAAAAAAAAAAAAAAATAATAATTATCGCTTTCGAGGTTTTAAGAACGCCCTTATGGTGAGCATGCAGTCCGATTACGAACGATTTCACCTTGTCATCTTTAGCATTATTTGAAAGAAAGTGTCGAATCAAAGTTTCGATTTTGATACAAAAAAAACTCTAGGTTACGTTGATTGGGTTGTGTTCGGTCATGTTGGTTAGCTTAGCTAGAATTAGATTACACTGATATGAGTTGGGCTTTGGCACAACAACAATACCAGCAGCTCTAGCTGCAAATAGAGCTGTTGTCAATAGTTTGGCAACGTTTCTCCAGGTTTATACGCTCAGAATTAAATACCTCATGATAATCAAGTGAAACGTTATCTAATACGTTAATTATTAATCTAAATTTGGAACATCACAATACGTGAAATCAATAACATGCCGAATACACACGTTTGAGTATATTGCTAAGAGAGAGAGAGAGAGAGAGAGAGAGAGAGAGAGAGAGAGAGAGAGAGAGAGAGAGAGAGAGAAAGAGCATACAAGAGATAGATACAGAGAGAATTGACTGTAAATATAACTTGAAAGTATTATTCCATGTCTGTTCATCAACCGGTTCAAAGCAGAACTGTTTGTCTTATACTCGCTTTGTAAACGTAGATACTAGAGTTCGTTGAAATGTCTGCCTGTATATACAGATTTAACAAATGAGTTTGTTTAACTAATTTGGTTAAACATTGCATACTGTGTAATTAATGAAGGAACGCAATTACAAAATTGAACCATTATATATATATATATATATATATATATATATATATATATATATATATATATATATATATATATATATATATATATATATATATATATATATATATATATATATATATATATATATATATACATATATGTATATATAAATATATAAATATATATCACGTCGTCATTTTTAATGTATGAGATGCAAAAATAATGTTTGTATACTTAATACACGAAGTTGCACTCTATATTGGACTTGACTGAGTGTAAAGTATAAGCTATGTTTAAAGTTTAAACTGACGGGATATCATAGAAAGAAGCTTTTCTCACGATTAGCATTATCACGCTAAATAGCCGTATACGTTATGACTTGTGAGTACCGCGTATAAGTGACGTTTTTATAACTCAAAAGAGAAGAGTTAAAGTGAAGACAAAGTTTCAAAATGCAAATCCAGAGGTACGCCTAGAAGTAATTCGTTTTCCAGGTAGTAAAACGCAGTGTATGTGTTAGATACGATTGTAACATCGTGTTGAGAAAAATGCGCGGAAATGAAGTGCACATAGCACACAAATAGATTATATAATAAAAATAAATAAATATGAAATAGAATGAACCAACAGACGTTACCACAGATTGGAAAGACATATAAGTATAACGAGTTTTAAAAACCGACGTGGATGTTGAAAAGAACAAGAGTTGACACATAAAGGAAACGTGGAACAACCGACGGTTGGGCAAATACGCTAAGCGACGCTATGACAGGTCATCGCTCATCAGGCGTCGTCCCCTCCTTTTTTCTTACCTCCCTTCCCTTCACCTCTTTACCACCCACGACGCCTTATATGCTGTGGGTTTAGCTCACACGGACAATCAAATAAGACAGATTGCATTTGACTTCTATATAAATGACTACAGCACAGGTCATCAATTAGAGTGCACTTCCACCTTTGTTTACTATAGTAAGAAGTTATCAATCCAGAATTGCATTTATGAAATATTTACAATTTGCAATTCCCGCGGGTTATTTTAACTAAATGAGTTTGAATAGAAGTAATAACTCATGGAATATTTTATAAGGAATTCAGTTATCAATAATGATGATGATAGTGAAGAAGTTTTTGGTTGAAATGCTGCTCAATGAGCGTCAACAAATCAAAAACCATAATATTTTTATTTCACTCAAGTTGAATTATACAATATTTTCAATCATCAACTGAGTACACGCATTCATCTTAGGTAATAACTTGACCTATTCAATTTCTCAAAGTGAAGAATATGTTGTAGTACATATTTATTTTCACTCTTTGAATGCCTGTATATGGTAATTGTCAATTGTTTTATCGTGTGAATGTAGGAAGGAAATGTGGTGGATTTATTAATAGTTCAATACTCACTTTGAAGACAGAATAGAAGAGAATAACCACGAGAAGTCGAGGTCAGCATGGACGATCGTTGAACTTGACCCCTCTCAGTGGCATCTTCAGAGACCTAGGCATATGAGAATAATAATTGGTTAACAACCCAGTTCCTATATGAAAATTTCTCTGAAAGTCAAAATTCACACAAGTTCTTGTTTCCTAATTGAGACTCTGGATGACAAGATAGCTAGGATAGTTCGAGTGGGGCACCACAGAGGTGATCTTACCACCTCAAAGAAAATATAATGTATCATAATGTAACTCGTTGAATATTAAACTGATAAAATAGGCTCAGGAATGATGAACTATCTTCTTTTTTTTAGGGAAAAGGGATCTTCCGTTTTATAGCTGATCAAAAAGAGATTATAGTTGATACTAAATTTTGGATTTGGTTTTTCGACCATTAATGAAAATAAATTCCTGGTCAGTCTCAATTTATTAACTCATTAACTCATTCATTAATTCACTAACCATAATAAAAAGTACACAAAATAATCTATGCACCTATTATAGTCCAATGCCAAAGATTCTAGACTTTGAGGTTAATTCAACTTTTTCGGTCTTATTCTCAGACGCTTGTTTAGCATCAACATTTGGTTAATAACTAGTCTTAGTTCGTCTTAGTCTTCTTAGTTACAACTTAGTTACGTAGTTGTGAAAACTATTATTCACAGCATAAACACTCTAATAGCATCCTAGTCTAAACATTGACTGATTTTTTTTTTTTTTTAATAGGAAATTAACATTGGTGGAGGTGCCATATTCTTAAATTATTTCTCAACATTGTAGTTATGAGCACGACTAAGTACCAGAATCACCAACGTGGAAGTAACTGTAACTGGCAGTTTAAAGTTGTTATAACCAAGGTAACCCATGTTGTTTGTTTCCACCAACTCTCAGATAAAGGCTAACTGGACTTGATAATACTGAATATAAGATGATTATGGTTTGTTAACTTTATTCGTACGTAAAGAAAAGTGAATGATTGAACTTGGATCAACAATT
>OZ023332.1:30691929-30731929 GCA_964007535.1 Brachyptera risi
TTGATATTCAGAAGCCACTCGTGGGAAACTGTTTTTCAATTAGCAAATATAGGTTTTGAAAGAGCAAGCAATTGGTTGGATAAAAATCTTCTTACTCTTAATGTTAAAAAAACTAAATATATAACCTTCTCTATTAATAATTCCCCTAGCTTAGAAGATTTTTCACACCACTTGAATTCAATCGAATCAGTTGAATCAATCAAATATCTAGGTGTTATAATTGACCACAACTTACGATGGGATGAACAAATCAGAACCAGTGCCAATAAAATCAGGAGAACCATTTTTAAATTTGTACAACTAAGAAATATATTGGATTTCAGCACATTAAAAAAAGTATATTATGCTCTTGTTCAGTCTATCATTCAGTATGGTATCATAGGTTGGGGTGGAGTCTATCCTACCAGTCTAGATCCTATAATTAAGGCCCAACGATATATTATGAAAGTTTGTTTGAAGAAATGGAAGGATTATCCAACAAACATGCTATTTGATGAGTTCGACACCCTTGATGTTCGTCAGATATATGCTAAAGAAACTATTCTCTACATGGTCAATAACAATTTACTAGAAAATATAAGCCATTCACAAAACACTAGACAGAAAGTAGCTGGACACACCCTTACACTGAGAAAAACGAAAAGATTTGGACAAAACAGTGCAAAATATATTGGATCGAAACTCTATAACAACCTACCTATTGAAATTCGAAAAATCACATCTTCTAACAAATTTAAACTAGAAATCACCAATTGGATCAAACGAAAGGGCCGTGTATATATTGATAACTTGATAAGCATTCCCAACTTACAGAGCCGAAAATGACACAATGATATAGGCCTATAACTATTATTATCGTTTTCGTTTTTATTGAATACAAAATTTCTTGATTATTGTTAATTACTATTATTATCATCATCTTCATCTTCATTTTAATATCAATGCTACTATTATTATTATTATCATTCAACTTGTCTTGTTAATTTTTCAACTCCGTGTAATCTTTGAATATCTTTTCACCTAATAGTGACAAATTAATACTTGGGAATAATTATCAAAGTATGAATATTATCAAAGTATAAATATGTTTTCACTTATTATATTATGTTGTTACTATGTTACTATGTTACTATGATATGTCATTATCATGACATATCAACTATGAATTATTTAATACTTGTCTTCTTCCTAATTCTAATTCATATCCTATTTTTATATTATCCTGAGTGCAAACACAAGGTCTCTTTCTTGCACTCAATATTGTATTTCCTTCAACTGGTATATTATTAGAATTGTATATGTAGTATACTGTTATACAAAATATGAACTATATCCATAACATTGTATTGAAACTTGAATTGAGGAAATAAATAAATAAATAAAATATATATATATATATATATATATATACATATATATATATATATATATATATATATATATATATATATATATATATATATGTATGTATATATATATATATATATATATATATATATTTATATATATATATATATATATATATATATATATATATATATATATATATATATATATATATATATATATATGATATATTATATATAATTGAACTTCTCTTGACCTATTTCGGTCAAAAGACACCTGTGAAGCAATTTATCTTCATTATGTCCAGGATTTCAATCTCACATTCATCTCTTCTTACATTGCAACTGCATAAGTACTTGTTATAATAATATAATAATCTGAGACTACTTGACCCACATTGTTATATAGATGAAGTTAGTTGAAGCCGTGTGCAAAGCGTGAACCTGCAGGGTATTACGTTACACTACGTGTTAACTGGCTGACAGTTAATGAAGTTGTAGAGAATCATGATGCTGTATATTGTATTGAAATGCAATTGTAGATGAAATATTATACCATGAACTTATAGACGAGACAAGAAAAGTATGAATAACGTACAGAAAACGATAAGGCTTTATTTAAGTTGTTGCATGATCATCTCCGAAGTTATTACTTTAATTTTTACAGTTTTGTTTTCTCAAATAAAAAGTTATTTCTCAATTAATTATTTCCTGTAACGAGGTAAGTTGTGGTTCCCGTTCGAACGATCTTACCTGATATTCATTAGCCTCAATCGGCGAATAATTACATTGTCTCAAAGTTTCACATGTTCATGATAATTTTAAAAAGTGGAACAAAGTTATAAAAATACGTTTGATATATTTTTCATGGGTTGGAATTAGTTGGAAAAATATTCAATATTATAGTAGGAATAATGTTGAGTTTCTAAAAACGTTATTCCTAAAGGTTATTAGGTCCTCAATCTACTCATGAAAAAAATGTCTGATAAATTTGTTTAGACCTTGTACGAATTATTTACAAGAATATTTCAAAATGTATATTTCCGATTTATCGTGAGACGATACTCAAAATCAAGATTATCTATCAATTTAGCAATATTTAGACTTGAAAAAATTGATGAAAGTGAATGGTACTATCAATATATATACCTTATGAATTTCAAGTTATTCAATCAATTATTTTCGTGAATCATCGTATATTTTTGTGTATGTTTTTAATATTTTTGTGTATTTTTGCACTTGGCCACATAATTTGCAAGACCAAGGATATTTTTCTCTCTATGTCTCTGTCAGCGAAACCAAAAATATTCCCTCTCCGTTAACACCTCCAAAAATACTCTTCTAAATCCTCTCTATAGATCCATGTGATCAAGCTGTCGGCCGCCCCGTTGACCATTATATAGGATTAAAAGTGAATGCAAAACGGTGCCTCGGAAAAGTAGCTTTCATCACTACAGGGGCATATCACACAAACTCGGTTAAAACACTTTTGTCCTGTCAACCAGGGTCCAGTTATCCTATTAGAGGCATGACTACGAATGGGAGGTGTTTTTAAGGTCGTAGGTCATCGCGACGAAACAAGCCAAGTAATGAACAAGTTTTTATAGCAAGGAAGGTAATTCGTTCTCAACTGTAGACTATTACTCCACTTACATACTTAATTACGAAAGCCAACAATTATTTCATAGGACGAGGCTTTATAGCGCTATTATAATTTATAATTCACAATATTTTGTCGTTTACGTAATGGTAATATAAACTGGACTAGACGACACGTACCCAGTTATTAGTGTTTAAATCAAACCTGCTGAGTTCTCAAGTAGCACACGTGTGTTGAAAGCCAGACAAACAAAATTATTAGTATTATTACTAGGTATATCAAATATGATTGGCTAAATGAATGACTCTTTATTTAATTGATCCTTTGGGGAGGTAAGGTCTTGAACGAACCTAATTGTAACTGTAATTGTAATCCTTAGAAATAATTGAGGAATAGTGACTTTGTGTAAAGTTTTCGATATTAATATAATAGTGAAACAATTGTTTAGATTAAATCGATACTACAAACAGCTGAACAGGAGAATCTGCACTATGAGTAGAATTGGTTAGTATAACTAAAGACATGTGACATTCGTTATCGATATTCTTTCATTTCTGTACTGAGTAACTGCATCAGAATGTTAACCGAAGATGAATATTGACATTTCGAAATGATACTTTTTTGGGAGTTTTTTAAATTGAAGTATAACCTACATAAACATGAAACACACATAGAATAAAAAACGCCGTTAATGTAAATTGATAATGATGATATGTAAGTAAATGAATTTTACTGTTTTACTGTTAAATTGTTCAACATACAATTCAATTAATTATTAATTATACATTATCATATAATATCCGCTTTAATGTACTTTTAAGGTATTGACTCTCTGTTTACTCCTACTTTCAAACTTGACTTGGCTTATACATATTGTATTATGTTTTTCTATGAAAAAACATGAATGAATACAAATGAGTAAGTTTATGTTAATAATATGGTGAATATAGGGACTTTGGTGGCCTGGTTTTAAGCGTTAATTTTCAATAGCTTATTTTTAAATGAGAACAAAATTGGCTCCAGTCCTAATACATGTTTATTTTACATTATTATATAATCGTGAGCCGACAGAAGCACATTAATGATACAACAGTGATTGTCTGTTAAAAGTGAGAATAATAAGGAAAAGCTATTCAGTAATTTTCTCTCTCTCTCTCTCTCTCTCTCTCTCTCTCTCTCTCTCTCTCTATCTATCTATTTTTCTCTAACCTCAAGTTTAGAAATACACTAAACAGCTCAATTTCAGTTTTCGTGTTCTTTAATTGCGTTGATAGTGAAATTAGTTTGCAATTAAATCTTCAATCCCCTCACAAATATCAAACTTCAGGACTTCGAAACATTTAATGAAGGGTAGTAATTGAAGAGATATAGTACATTCCCCATCTACAAAAGTTCTCTATACGCAGAAAACGAAATGAGAACTAAAACAGCATCCTAAATATATGGTTTTCTGCATCTAAAAGGAATGGTTCCCCTAGGAAATTTGATATTCCATTCGCGCCGAAAATAACAGAAGTAACGTATCAAATAATATTCCATATAGCAAGTATATATCTCTTTGTATGTATATATATATATATATATATATATATATATATATATATATACATATTTAATTGTACACTCGCAAGTAACCTGCAAGACTAAAGCATACATGCTATTTGCTACCAATAGTCGAATAAACTCGAAACTGGAAAGAAATTTCAATGTTTGACCCCAAAAAACGTGAAGTAAATATTTTTTGACCATCAATACAAAAGTTTCATCATTCCCAAGTTCCCCCCCAAAAAGATAATATATAGCATTTTTTTAATGATGTAATGATTCGGACATCAAAATTGGTTAAAAACATAGGCCTACATTTTGATACTTCAAAATGTAAATACCACCGCCCCCCCGTGGCTCATGCACTCAAGATGCACCTGAAATCAGGTCGAGCGCAAACTACAGACTAAAGTCAAGTCAGGCGTGAATTCAAGCCTGAAGGCGTGAGGTTTGTGTAAATATTGATCATCCATCATCCGTTCATTCGTGTCCACAAATAATCTAATTATTGGTGGAGTTGTAAGCAAGCAATAATCATCGTCATCATAAATATACCCACTTGAAAATATTTGCGATCATTTTTTTTTTAATCAAGAAAGTACCCGATAAAGCAACATACGTTAGTACGTATCTGTATCACCAAGGGACTAGTACTTCAATTGACTAATGTTTACTAAAAGTGCTAGTTACTATTTTGCAACAAAATATAATCAAAGTGATAGTCCCATGGGCCATGGAGCTACAGAGGTATATAGGACGTTATTTCAAGTGGTTTTCGTTATAAGGGTCCAGCTTTCCATACGTTTTAGGACGATTTGTAACACATTGTATCCATGTCCTCTACCTTCACTCTAACATTGTACGAATTTATTTACCTATACTCATACAACTGATCATTTCACAGTTCACTTCTAACAAAAGCTATTATCCAAAATTAGATTACGATGGATACAAACACATTTCATCAGTAAGCCCCTACGCGTATTTAATGTATGCTAGTGTCAAACATGTTTAACATGCAACAGGAAGGTATATGAAACGGTATTATACAGAGCCCTATTACCATCGCCATTATGTGTAAGGGTTTAATGCTCCCTAAAGCCCATCCCCACCCTCCAAATATTCACACAATCGTGATTTCAACGTCATGCTATACATATACATGTTTATGGATCCATATGCTGATAATTAGTTATCATTACATTATATCACTATCATATCTATGTGGTCGTTACTATAGAAACTCGGTCGGTTATGCCTCAAGGAATATTGCAAATCATACAAGAGTGATTGGAGCAACTATTCGATCAAATATCGTGATGAGGAATGATGATTAAGGTTAGGATGCACAATGCTTTATAATTAAGTGCATTTGTACGTTTCGAATCGAGTTGGTACTTCAATTAAAATAAATCTGAATGGAGATTTTGTTATTCGTGATTTGAGAGATATTCTAATCGTGAGGTAGATGTTCATTACTGACGGAATGATCAATTAAAATTTCAAATTATTCTCTTTGAAATTGTTGTATTAACGCTCGCGTAGGGCCGCGTATAAATGCGCTTAACAGAACCCCAACACTTTTTTTTTTAATAACATCGAAACTTGATACAAAATAATTGTTCCCCAATTAAGGCTATGGATGAAAAATAGGATCGTTTGGACGGGGCACCACAAGGGCGATCTTACCACCCCATTTTGATTATTTAAAACTAAAACTAAAACTTGTTAAGAAAAAACGAGAATGTTCTTGTAAAATTTTCATCTTTATCACATACTCTTTTGCTAAATTATTAAGTCAAAGAATGCTCATTTTTATTCTCAAAACTTTATTCGTTCACTCTGTAAATCAATAATTTCAACGTTGAATTATTTATATATTATTATAATCAATTATTTCCTTGATGATATAATATCGCCAGCTCCCTTATATGTTCTTCGGTCCAAACGGACCTACCTTGCTATCCTTTTAGAAACGACTGGGGAACAATATCTTTGTATCAAGTTGTCAATGTTAAGAAATTGATAAAAAGAAAATTAAAATATAGGATTTAATTCGTGTGCGTTGCATATCTAATCCCATTATTGATGATTGCCATAATATTTTGAATAATCTCGTATACAATTTTTGACAATTATATATGGAAGTTTTATATTTGGGGTTTACAGAAAGTCAACATCGTCTATTTCCAACCCGTGTTGGCCTATCACACGTTTTATTCGCCACGTTTAAACCAAGTCTGACTCAATTCGTCTGGCTGTCAATTGGCTGAATAATTCAGTAAAATAAACCAGTAGCTAGAGCGCTCGATTGCTGGTAATGTATTGCGGGTAGTCTACTTAATAGATGTAAGTGGGAGATATAATCAAATGACGTCACTTGCTGATCAGATTTAGAAGAATAGAGAACGTTTGTGTCAATGATAAACATTACACTTGCTGCTTCATTTACATTTATCGGTGTTGGCATTTAGCGTAGCATTCAAGCTGATAGTTTCGTCTATCTTACAGTGATTCTAGTCGTAACAAACTAAACGTTTCTGTGACTGCTGAAATAAATTTGAAAACTATAGACTCATTTCGGAGTCGCTATGGGCTATTTTATGTATAGCTCAGAATTATTTTAACATGGTTTATTGATGTTGTCATAGTGGATAAGATTTATGAAACATGGTTACAACTTGCAATTGACTTACTATTATGTAAGGTTTATCCATATTGTAGTGGTTAGATCGCCATTGTGGTGTCCCGTCCGAATTGTCCAATCCAATTGTCCAATCAATCAATCCAATCAAACCTTCATCTCATCATCTCATCAATCATTCATTCGACGCCAATAGATCTTAGTTATCATTATATTGCGTCGGTAAAACCCAATATAAATAGGAACAATGACCGTGTTAAATTGCACATGATAATATTCACATAAGAAAATATTTTTCTAATGTTAATATAGTTTCATAAAATTGAGATGTTGACAGTAATGTCGTGCGATAACTTCAATTGTCTTCTTTCACCGTGTCATCGTTTCAAGAACAGAGTTGGTACAAATAACGAGAATGCTCAAGTTTATTGAATTTGAGTCGTTTGTTTGGCTTAGGAATGGGTTCGAAATACAAACACGCGAACCAGCGTGATGAGAAAAAGGAAATCTCCCATTTAGATTAATTGATTTTACTTGAATTCCGGCTTGCGTTGAAGAAGCGGTAAATACAGAGTTGTACGAAAAAAAACAATGTTTGTAAAAGTAATCGTATGAAATAGAAAAGAAACCTCTGAAGAAACAACGAGAATAAAAGCAATTCGAAAAACTAAAAATTGTGTTCTATGTATTTTATTTCCAAGCAATTCAACCGTGGATTTCTCAAATCACTGGGAATACATTATCCTTCATTTTAACAATGTATTATTTTAAAATATATTATTAGTCCTTGATAAAACTCCTGTAAGAATAAGAAGATCTTGTAAGAATAAGAAGGATAAAGAAATATATGACATCATTGTATCATTTTACATTTCACCATGCTCATGTAAGACGTATGGTGTACATGATATTACTATGGTATAATGGTATTGTATTCTGATTATAACTCGTCTGCTTTCGATTTATTTTCTCATTTGTATGTAGAACATCGATTTACAGCGGCGAACCAATTCGAAGTAGAATTTCATATGAAACGTCATACAAACATTTCCATATGACGTATAAATTAATCAGCAAAACCGTTTAGGATCGTATAGCCAAATCCCAAAGCAGTTAAGTTAATTTGAAAAAGAAAAAAACAGAAAAAGCAGATTGGTAAACGATTACTATAAATTATTCATAGCCTTTGATTTTGATTTTGCTACCGAGTTCGATACTCAAAGTAGACTATCCAAATATGTCGAAGTAAACCGTATTGTTCAAACCATTCCATATTGAAACAGCTGACAAAGAATTTAAGAAACTGCAACTTATAGTATTCAATTAGTCTACAATGAAACACGATACATATCATTACGTTATTGACATGGAATTTATGATCATTTTCACGTTTATCCCTTTTACAGAACATTATTTGAACTTTGACATCCATTGTTTAACCGGTTGTATACTCTCAGCTATAAATGGCTGACTACAAATATCACCTATAAGATAATAATAAATTCAACTTGGAATTTAACTTCTTCCAAATCCATTCCCCCAATACAAATCATTTAATTGTTGTTAGGCCTATAAGTTTATTCGATTTACAATTCGTTAGAAGAGTTACATTAAAATTATTCGTTTTCTTTCTGTTGGTGAGATTTCCCTTTTGGTGCACAGTCCAATCTCTTCCTACCCTCTCATCCTTAGCCTTTATTGGGTAAAATAACCTTCATGTCAATTCTAATATGCAGATTCACCAAAATGAAAATAAATCCAAACAAAATCGAACAACATTGTTATATTCGTTGAAATTGTGAAAACGATTTGCAAAAGGTATATTGATGTACGAACCAGATACGATACGTGGTATTTTGAGGATTAAAATCTCGTATTCGCATACCCTCTCTCTCTCTCTCTCTCTCTCTCTCTCTCTCTCTCTCTCTCTCTCTCTCTCTCTCTCTCTCTCTCTCTCTCTCTCTCTCTCTCACACACACTCTTCTACTCAGTGCACAAATCATTTGAGCATGAAATGAAATTGTGGCGTGAGTAGGAGAGATAGAAGAACAGCGATCCGAGTAGTAAATTCACTCCAATGTTAAAACAATAGAGATGGTTAGCAGCACACATACCATAACAACGATAACATAAAATATGAACTCGAGTAAATATATATATATATATATATATATATATATATATATATATATATATATATATATATATATATATATATATATATATATATTTATGAGCTACATTCTTAAAGATCATTATTCTTACCACATTCTCGTAAATGTACAAAAACGTTGATAAGGAATACGACTATTTATTTTCGTATCTAGTATAATGATCGAAACATGGTTTATTTAATGGCTTTTATAGCTAAAAATGACTTTATTCTAAGTATTATATCTGAAATATGAACTAACATGTTCCTACTAATGACTGGTCTGTCCTTAAATCACGACTTGTGTTCCATGTAGAACAAATATTGAGCCAGAATCTGACACTGACATGTGATAACCTAAAGAATAGAATACTAATTCGTCGTTTTATATTTATGTTGCAGGTGTAGCTGGCACGGTCGAGGTCCACTTCGAAAACAAAGATGGTGGCTTCTTCTTGAAGCACACCCCCAGGCAGTATTATCCCGCTGTCGCCGATCTCGCCAGCTCATCCGGTTCATCGGCGTCGTCACGTGACTCTACCGTACCGACGTCGAGTCCAAGCTCTTCGATACTGAGCGTCGACCGGTTTACCGTCTTCCAGACATCTCAACCGATCTCAATACGGGCGACATACGGACCTTTCTCTACCAAGCAAACGGTACCAGCACGATATATTGTTCCAGATCCTATCGACTCGCCGCCACTACCGGAAAAATCTGGCACTACGAATACTTCATCCGCGACGGTTTTACTAGACATGGATGTCACAGCGTCATCTTCTCACCATCTTGATATGAGCGCACATGTTGTTCGTACAGAAATCCCACGCGATTCTCCAGTTCTTCGCGTCCTGTTCCATACGGGTTCGGATCCCGGTGCGCGGCGACTGATGAGCCATCACCAGAGGGTGTGCATTATCCTACATGCCACCTTAGCGGACAGGACTCCCTTGACGGCAGCGTGTAGTCCTGACGGAGAAGATGGGGTTTGTTTAGCACAAGTTACCATCCCTGCCTCTTGGTGGGCACCACTTCCACCTCCTGACGTGTCAGGTCGCGGAGGGCAAGCGATTAAAACACCTCAGCGACTCGTCCAGGTCGCTTACTCAGTGCTGGAACCTCGGACAGGCGGCGAGGGCAAGGATGATGGGGGATGTGTGCCTAGGGTACAGATACAACCGGTGACAGCGTTAGCGACGGTGCCATTGGTGCCGGCTAGGTCGGCATATCGGGAATTGCGCTCGGATGAGATGTTGACGTTGTTGGTGCCTCACGTACCGCTGTATCCACTTTCCCGGCTTCACATCCCGGTGTTTCTTCAGCCCCGATCAGACTTTCCGGTCTCTGTCTTCGTCATAAGGTAATAGTTTTATATATTTCCAATTCCATCTCCTGTATTTATAAACCTACTCACAAAACGTGTAATATATAAATCATCTTTCATATATCATCTATCATCATCTATCATATGTCATTGTAATTTAGCCATTCTATCTTTAGAAATCCATCCACAATATTCAGTTGTCTCCGTGCCCGTCTCACGGCTTCAAACCAACCAATTTGGTCTGTCATTTTATCGACCATACACATGTCGGCACATATTCTATGTACATACATGTTGATAAGTAACTGGCTATGCTTCTGTCTTACACAAATGTGGTTCCAAATTACAACAAAGTACCAAGTACTTATGTTAAAGTAATCCATCCTCCACCAAGTATGCATAATTTAACGTACAGCAAGCTGCAATACGATGAGTAAAAGGGGGGAGGGAGGAAGGAAGTAATGTCAGGCTTGGTAGCAACGTGCTAGCAAGTGCATACAATATACTATGCAACTATTATTTGAGTTACCAAACAAGTTATGAATGCATCAGTGATTACTTGGTATACATACCTGTCAGTTTTGAAAGGTATAGTGTTCAAGTATGTGATATATCGACAAAAGTAGACATATACATACTTGCGAAATAGAATGCACTTGCAATATAATATATATATATATATATATATATATATATATATATATATATATATATATATACATATACTACCCGCAAAGCTAGTTCCGTGGAGTATTTGCGTTTTGTGATTAGTTTGGGTTTCCTTTTGTTTTCATTTCATTGAACGAGATCCATATAGTACAAGGAAGTTAGTACCACTGATGTTAACATTCACGGTTTCTTGTTAACCTGAATATTCAGATGAACACCTTCAGGAATTCATGTCGTCGACTTTAAAACGACATTGAAATGATGGATCATGTCCGGAATGGAACGAAGAGTTGATATGTTTTGTTAATCTCAAGAGGCTAACAGCTCTCGCTCGTCAGGTAAAGCGGCGATTCTTTTTCGTCTCGTGCTCGAAATATGTATAAAGCATATTTTATTCATGTATTAATTTGATTCAAAATAATCTCAAGTCTTAATCTAATCGAAATCCATCAATTGGATGAAAATTGTTTGGAGAATTTCCATGAATTTTTCAAAAAACATTTAGCACTGATGGAAAGATTTTGAATCGTGTTGAGGTATTTTTATGGTGTGGGAAAACCGATTCCATTTTCGTAATGCTTTGAGAAGAAAATTGGATGAAAATTAAGATCTCATATGGTTTGCATTTTGCATCAACGACGTTTATAGCTTATGGGCTACAGCACACAAGGTTTCAGTCGGTTTTCTGGTCACGAAGAATTTTAACCACTTTGCATCGTCTTTACATATCATTCAGTATATTTACTAAATTGATATGTTTATATATCTAATATATATATATATATATATATCCATATATACCGGTATATATATATATATATATATATATATATATTTTTATATTGACATGTTTTAAAACTTGTGTGATCTTTCGATAACGCACACGAGTGTCAGTACATCATTCAATTATTATTTCTATTATATATTATTTCATTATAGTTTCGATGTTATTAAAATATATATATATATATATATATATATATATATATATAATTATATAATATTATATGTAGGATAATTAATGAAATGAATACATTATTATTATTATCATCATTATATTCAAAAGTATAGGTCTAAGTATATTTCCATACATATATACATATATATATATATATATATATATATATATATATATATATATATATATATATATATATATATATATATATATATATACATACATACATACATATATATATATATATATATATATATATATATATATATATATATATATATATATATTTGTTGAAATTGAACAAAAGGAATTTATATATATTTTCTTTTCAACTTTCATTTATCACGTTCCTTTTTAAATCTCGGTGCTCTTTTCTTAGCAGAACTATAAGAGAATTAATTGCAGAGATAAGAGAAAAGGAGGAAAGCGAAGCGTGAAAGCAAGTTGAGGGTATATGATAAAATTACTGGATTTGATGTAGACATTCAAGCGGGTCATGAGCAAACAACATGGCCGATATATAAACCAACCCAGCGAAGTTAACGTAATGATAAATGATAATTGATATATAAATTGCGTGCGCTGTTTGAACAAAGTATACGTTCACGCGAATGAGAACGCACACACACACACACACACACCCACACACACACATACACACACACACACACACATACATACAATGTAAAACGCAAGACAACGCTAAATTCAAGTTATTTATAACTCCGAACCCAGAAAACGACGTACCAAATTACATTTTCAAATTTGTTTCCTGATAAATGATTTCTGTAAAACCTGAATGTATGTATATAGCCTTAGAGGTCAGTTTATTCAAACAAAAGTACATCAAAACGATGAGCTATTATGCTAGCAGCGAGTGCAATAACATACACGTGATATAAGCTGACAAATTTCTCATACCTGAAAGCAAGACATCAACATCTTCGTATGCCGTAGGGTGCTAACAAAAGAAATGATGAATAAACAATGAACAGCATCAAAAATAAAGACTAATTGGATTTCAAGTTGATATTATGACATAAATGTTTTATTTTTTATTATCCCTGAAGTTATTGGTATTATTATATGTATAGTTTTTCAAATCAGTTATAAATTATGATTAATTGGTTCCCTTCTGAGGTAGTTCAATTATGGTGCCGCATCCGAACATTATCATGCCTAGACTCAATTGGGAAACAGCCGCTTTGTGACAAGTTTGACACCCTTATGAAAGAATCTTCATTTTGTTGTTTTTAAGCGAAAGAATAAGAACCTGAACAATATATCAACAGAACAATAAATGATATTCCTCAGATTTTCGTCGAATACGAATTTGTAATCATGAAATTAATTGCAAGCTTTGGAAAATATTCTGCTATAAAGTTATACCACTCATTGAATTAACAATGATGAAATGAAGAGAATTCCCTATAATAGCAAAGAAGTTTTGTATAAGATGGTGAATTGGATTCAATTAAAACAATACAAGAGAAAACAAAAGATATATACATTCGTTGTTAAACTCCGTTTCAAGAGCACTAACCTCATTTTAAATTCTCTCTCTCTTTATATATATATATATATATATATATATATATATATATATATATATATATATATATATATATATATATATATATATATATATATATATATATATATATATATATATATATATATATATATATATATATATATATATATATATATATATATATATATATATATATATATATATATATATATATATATGTAATCGAGCTGAACCTCGCGAAGTTGTGAATTCGACGTGGCTTTGTTTGCGGTGTCGGTTTCAGTGCGCCGCGGCGCCTCTTAATCCAACGCCCCCTCCCCCCCCCCCTCCCCCCACCGCTTCCATAAAACTGAAAAAGGGTAGAATGGGAAGTGATAGGGATCCAGCATAATATTTTAACTGTTTTATCCCATTACACGATCTCATCACCACCGGTAATCGTAATACTCGATTACAACTACTATGTATTTCCCATCGTGAAACAGAGGTAATAACACTTTTATATTCGAACTATGCCATTATATGTTTAAAGTACAACTACAAAGTCACACTAATACCGTATATCAGTTTAAAATAACCTTTAATGACATACGTCGAGGTCAGAGCTCCGAAGGTAGATAGAGTTTAGAGGTATACTATAAGCAATTTCAAATGACCAACCATCATGTTATGGAGTTGAGCTATATGTTACTACGTGTTTCAAGACTCGGATTGAAGAGTCACACAATAGTTTGGTTTCTTTTATGAATTTTAATCAAATATTGAAGTATTGTGCTACGAGGTAAATACAATTACACCGAAAACCAAACCATTGGAATGCCCAAATAGTTTAAACTGAAGCTCAGCATGCGTTGTACGATGAGCGCTATATGTAACGTATATAACGTATACATGTGTGTGTGTGTGTGAACGTTTTTGTTAAAAATGTGCTAATTCTGGGATCTGAACCTATAGCCTCTTGATTTGATCGCAATACTCTATACCCACTGAGCTTGGCGGCACCCTGATTAAATTGTGTATGCAGATATGATACGAATAATCGACACATTATTATGACAAGACAAATTTGTCCATAAATGTGTTGATTATTCGATTATTTGATTGTCCGGTGGTCGTTAACACACTCCACTGCTATCTATGTTGATAATTCCGTCATTTAAAATCATACCAAGCAGTCGAGGTTATTTTTATTTATGTGTGAATTTTCATTTCATTATTGTTCATTGAGCCAATTTCCCTTAATGACAGACAGATGTTTTTCCTGTGACCTAGGTTTAAATATTTCCTAGAAATTTGTCTCATCATCTAAATTGGCACTTATTGGTCTGTCAGTTTAAATTGAACAATGTTTGTCACCGAAGAGCCTGTAACCATGATGACGTAATTGGGTCTCACCGTCATAATCTATTGAAGAGCGTGTTACATGCGTATCGATCTTCGCTAAAACTATAGGAAATCTGTGTTCTTAAATGTTATATAAGCTCCCACTCAACTCGGTTTGATCCTTTTTTAATTGCTTCATCAATTCTTCGTTTTGAAAATATTCATACGCTTAAGAGCGCAAGAGTAGGTCTATTTGGTGAAATATCAATTTTGTATGATAGCTTTGGGAGTTGGGAACGGTATAAGATATGAAAATGCCAATTCTTTACACACCAAGAACGAGAGTTGCTTTCTCAATTCTTTCTCACTTGAGAACTATTGAAATTACATCGTTTGATTTCACACGAGTCGAGCTGAGAAATATAATCTATCTGTTATACATATAAAAAGGTTGGGTTGGGAATTTTAATTGAATTCATTTTGAAGGTGATAAAGATATATGTGTTTCTGTGTGCTGCAGTAGTTTTAATATCTAATATCATTCGATAGTTATCACCAAAAAAACGATTTTCGCTAAATCGACCCATATGCGCTCTCAAGGTATACAAGTTAACCAACAAAACATTTGATACTAATAATTAAAAATTCTTCCATCACATCGTTGATTAAATGTAATCTCGTGTGATGAAACCGCGGGTAAAACCTGCTGGTAAAATAATGAAACGTGTTATTTCTCCGTTTTCAAAGATTACTACCTAGCTTATATACATCATGTTGCTAACAGAATGAGATACGACATTATTTCAATGCGACAGACGTCATTGGGGAAAATAAAGCTTATAGTAAGCTTCAAACCAAGAAAATGTCAGAAAGTTCTGTCCCCAAAGTTCCTTGACGACCGTGGAGTAGAAAGTTCTGTTGTGAGTGACGAAATTGACAAACCCGAACACACAACGGGCATAAACCGCAAATACCCGAATAGACGTAAAACTTCATCATTGCGGCACAGTTGGCAACAAGTAAATACAAAAATAAAAAAGAACTTGAGAGAGACTAGACAATCTCTCAACACTTTTCTTTACAACTAGGGTTTTTTTGAAGTTTGTTTTGGTCGAACATCAAGTTGGTAATCGTGTTCGAAAAAAAGTACCTTAAAGCTCTTTGAAAAGCTGTTTATATTAAACATTTCAAAATTCACTTAATATAAAACACTATACTTTGTCGTCTCGTTATTTTGAAGTGAGAAACTCACGAATCAAGTAATGTTAAAAGTTATACTTACAAATTATACTGGTTAAGTTCAAATTTATTTGTGTTTTTGTTTTTTAATGTTGCTTTCAACAAATTGTAAGTAATAAAATAATAAATTCAGGGATAATTATGATCAAATTTTTTTTCAAAAGAATACCAATGAAGAACGAATTCTATCAATCATACGTAATATTTTGGAACTATGTAAAACTTTCTTAATTACTATAGAATCTTCCTTCCACTCTTGACGAGCAACTTTGAAAACTCATGATGCAGTTATTTCAGATAAGAGGTACATTATAAGAAGAAAACTAAATATGACATTCATTCTTGAAGATAGTGTCACATCTGCTAGAAAGATAAGAAATAGCTTAGAAAGAACTAAAAGTGCTCGGCAAATAGTGTCCATATTCTTTAGAAAAGAAACAGCTCGGTGATAAATATCATATCGAATGCCAAGAATAAAAGCGAATTGTTCTCTACTTCTGGCGAAGAAATGTCCACCCATCCATTCACGATAAATTCCAGCGTTTCATTGCTACATAAGAATGGGTAGAAATCATGGGATCTTTGTTCGAATTATGAGAAAAGAAAGACGTATATATAAAGACTTGGTAGAGTTCAAGATGTTGGCCGTTTCTATCTTGAGTTGTGAGTTTATTTGGTAATATACTCTCTCTCTCTCTCTCTCTCTCTCTCTCTCTCTCCCTCTCTTTTTTTCTCTCTGAAATTGAAGTATGAACGTGTGAATAATATATATATATATATATATATATATATATATATATATATATATATATATATATATATATATATATATATATATATATATATATATATACATACACATACATATTATATTATATAGCCTATATGTTTCATTCAATTTATAGCTTCTCCAAGCGGAGCGGAAATATTCCATAAAAATTGTTTTTTTCGAGCTCTTTTTCGATTTCACGATTTTATCGTGAAACCTCATTACAACGTAAAATCATACACTTTATTGTTTCCGAATATCGTAATTGTCACAATTCCATTATTCAATGAAGTCAACAATCAGGATATCCGTGATCCATCAACCCTAATGTTGGCTTGAAGGCCACAGTGTGAATAATAACCCAACTTTCTGCTTATTTTGTGTAACTGTTATGATTTATTCTAGGCTTGAGTAGGCCTACTATTCTGAAATTATATCATCCATCAGGCGTTTTACATTAAACACACAATGAAGATGAAAGGTTCTTTATTATTGACTCATTGCAAGGACTTGTAGTTTTCCAGAAAATAATATGATCAATTGTTAACAACGACCAGCAGGCCTACTACCTATGACACATTCACATGTCTCCTTCTTGAATCGATTCAACTAATTTTTTTTTTTTTTTTCTTAATAACATCGAAACTTGATACAAAATCATTGTTCTTGATTAGATAAAAGTATTCCATTTTCCGATCGTCCGGAACACATTATGACTGTTTCTGTGATATGTACCCGGACTAATTACCAAACTAATTACCAAACTAATTACCAGATTTTTTGTGATGACTTTTGGAAGATATAAAATACTAAAATTCAAATGCTCTTTGATACCTTCAAAACAATATGTGGAATATGCGATACTTGTGAAAATGATGCGATAGAAATAATTGTTAAATAGTATTTTTTATACCATTTTCAAGTTTTTGAAAATATCTGTGTTTGTGCCGCTTTAGGATTTATATATCATATGACGTTTAGAATTGACACCAAGAAGTCGATATATCGCTATATTTACTCTCGTGTAGTCTTTAATACAATTCTTGCTGAATAAAATTGAGAAATAGGGGCAAATACGATTTGATTACTTATATACGAATTTGTGGAATTGATGGAATTGATGCGATTAATTTCAATTGTGATTCAAGAAGCACTAATTCAAGAATTCTGTAGAGCTACATATCCTCTAGTATGTTTTAAAAACTTGTATTAACTCAATCTTTTTCCGCTGTATAGTATTATAATTTCAAATATCAAACTCATCAATATTCTAATAAACAAAGGAACCAAACTCTGATTTTTTCTAGGACATAGTATTAAGTTCAAATCTTAAATAATGCATGGAACAAAATACTGAAGATGGCCCCAAATTTGCCCATTACGTGAGTTGGAATGATTCGTCATACAATAATTCAAAGGAACCAATAATATATTATGAGAGAAAATAAATGTACATCAAGGTCTTCAGTTGTTTTTTTTATCTATACTTACATAATTTCTGATATCGATCGAAAGGTTCAGTATACCCCGTGATTCAAACTCAACACCTGAAATGTTCCTGTCTGTACGTTTCAGAGCTCGGGTAAAAAGTGGTCTTCGCTTGCTGGGAGCAGAAGCCAGCACGGATCAGTGGAATGTGAGCGTCGAACTTAATCCTAAACACACCGTGGCTACAGTCACTGCAAGGCGGAAAGACAACGTGCCGCAACAAGCAACATCCGCAGGGCAGAAGAACTTACAGCCAAGGTAAGACTGAATGAAAATATAATTAGCACATTGATGAGTACAACTTTGAAAAGTTCAGGTGATTGGGATTAGCTACGATAAGTACGGGAGCTATGGCATTGGTCGAGAAGTAGGCATGGCTCCTCCACTAAAACCTATAAGGCTCTTCCACCAAAATTTAAATACTGTTGTATAACTTATGTATTATTAACATCGAAACTTGGTCAACAATCTGTGTTCTCAAATATGTATGGAAGTAGGATCGTTTAGACGGGTCATCACAGGGGTGATCTTATTTCCCCCATTTTAATTCTTTTGAATAATGCATTTTGACACCAAGAGTGCGCTCTCTGTGACCATACTTTTTTTGCGCCGCAAATGATAGTATTTTAGTTTTCAAAAGTTCGGAACACATCAAAGTATGAACTATTTTTTTGTGATATATTCAGACATTACCAGCATTGGTAATCAGAGTAAGCCAAATACACGAATGTTAATATCTTCCACTTTGAACCAAGTCAATGGGGTAATATTCATTTCTTTCCAATAACAGCAGGTGTGAAGTTCATTATTATACAATGGAAAAAAATGAGTAATAGCCCTAAATAATAGGTCGAATAATGGATAAATAATGAATCATGAATACGAATAAGAATAAAGAAATACAAAATGGCAATGAATGAAAATGAAAATTTCACTGATTTTATCAATTTTATCCATTTTTAATAAATAATGATGAATAATGGAATGTGAAGTGAAGTAAAACAAGCGTTCTGATATCCTTTATGGAATGTGAAAAAATATCTGGATGACAATGAATAATGAAGTTTGCTTGATAATACGCTATAGGTTACCATGGTGACCATCAGAAACAATTAAAAGATAGCTTTCAGTGGCTTTCGGTATATCAACTGAATTAAACTTTTTAATAGGAAACTAGAAGAGTTTTTGAGCTCTGCGGCTCCCAATACTATATTCGAATAGAATCTATCACATAATAACGTGTAAACTATGAATGAGGTTTCATTTCTAACCGTGACATTTTGAAACTGTGAATTACTCAAATAATGAATATAATCAGTTGATAAGGAAATATTTCCTCAGTAATAGAGCAATAGCACACTTTACAGTCATACTAATTTTTTTTCATAGTCATATATATACATAAACTTGACTTCAATGTAGGCCTGGTAAAAATCAGGTATGTACGTGAACTTTTCATAAAAGTTAAGGGTGCATACTTCTGTACTTGACTCTAATCGCTTATTGTCGTATTAACTTCCACCTCAGTTAATTGTAACAATAAATTATTTCAAGTATCATAAATGTCTGTGAAATATGGTGGAAGGTGAAAAGAGTTATATCTCAATGTGACTACTATAAGGCACATGTTGTTTAATTAATGTAATTAATTGGGGTGTTCTGAAAGGTATGACGTTATGGAGGGTACTTGTAGCTCTCAAGAGAATTAACATAATAATGCATTGGAGAAGAGATCTCTCTCTCTCTCTCTCTCTATCTCTCTTTCTCTCTCTTTCTCTCTCTCTCTCTCTCTCTCTCTCTCTCTCTCTTTATATATATATATATATATATATATATATATATATATATATATATATATATATATATATATATATATATATATATATATATATATATATATATATATATATATATATATATATATATATCACTTTCTCTCTCTCTTCCTCAATTTAATTTGTTCCACATTTTACCTCTGAATATATCTGATTGATGTCAACTAGCTACTATATATAATATTCACGTATTTCTAAAATAACCTAACAAAAACAAACAATACACCTAATGGGGTATGATGATTATTGTTTGCTTAACGACCCCCTAGCAATTACGTTACTTAGGAACACTAATGAGCTGATGATATAGGCCTACATGAATGATGTTTTTTAATCACATGCTCCATGTAAGACTCGAACCCACGTCGACTTGACTTTCAAAAGCAGAACTTTGACTGACTGTGCCAGACTGTTGGTATGGATATGAAAATGGTGGATTTGTGGAAAATGTTGAAACATCGTTTTGTGCTGCCGTTTAATAGTTATTCTACATTTGATATGGGGGAGGAGCGAAGTTTATGCCGCCCCCCTCACACTTGGAATATAAATTGTTCATTTTTATCAATGTGCCCGGTTTGTGCTGATATGTGCTGTTGAAAATCGTGTTGTGCTGCTCCCGTTCATTACATATTCCACATTTTGTGTGGCGGTTGGGGGCGACCACAAAAAATGTGAAATAACTTGTAAACGGTATCAGCATGAAATTTCCAACAGCGCATTTTAGAACAAAACGAGCACATTTCAGAAACTACATCAAAATTATTTATTTCAAATGTGAGAATTGGCATTAATATCTCTTTCCCCCACATACACATTAAAATTGGAATTACTAAAAACCGGCAGCAGCACAAAACGTTTTTTCAACAGAACATTTCAGCACAAAACGAGCACATTTCAAAAACTCGAAAGTACAGGCCATTTGAATTTGAAATATGAGGGTGGAGGGGTGTTATATAAAACGGATTTTCAAAAGCACAAAACGGATTTTTGTCACATTTCAGCACACGGCAAGCTTATTTCAGTAACTTCAAAAAAAAATACACATCCCAGATATGGGAAGGAGGAACAAATTAGTGCACCTGATGACGATACCATAGGTACGTGTAGAGTTATGATTCAAGAGATTGTTGTACGTGATGCATATTTTAATCATGTGAAATATCCATCATTCACATTCTTTATATATATATATATATATATATATATATATATATATATATATATATATATATATATATATATATATATATATATATATATATATATATATATATATATAAATATATATATATATATATATACATATATATATATATATATATATATATATACATATATATATATATATATATATATATATATATATATATATATATATATATATATATATATATATATATATATATATATATATAACTTCTATAATTTGACTATTTCATCTTGAATATCCAGCGTAGGAGTGATTTGAATATGAGCTGAAAATTTTTTCTGCATCTGTCGTCTATAAATATTGTATATATATAGAGTTGAACTTCTAGGTTAAGATTCGAGTCAAATGTATACCGTTCTCAACCGTTTTTAACCCATTTTTATCACGAGTAGAAATTTAGAGAAAATGAAAAGTTTTTATACGTGAATTATTACACATATATTAGTCCTGGGAAGAGAACGTCTACCTCGTATAGCAAATATATTCTCAACTCTTCACTATGCTAAGATCTTATGAATAATGAAACGACAAACTTCGTATACCTAACCCACACATTGCACCATGTAGAGAACAATTTCACATTTGTTTTCAGGTCAAACTACTAAAAAAGGAAAAGAAATCGAAATATTCGATGTATTATTAAATGTTACGGACAGATGAGACTCGAACATGATGTAAAAATAAAATGCAATACGTAAATTAAAATTGATCATAAACGATGAAGAAGCAGTACCTATGTTGGCGTGCTCGTTGCTAGAATAACGTCTAGTCGTTTCTTGCTTCGAAACTCATTCGTTTTTAAATCAAACGAAAATGCAGAAATCTTGAGATGAGTTTAAATGAATTTTAAAGGAAATCTTTTCAAAGATCCCGTCGTATAAATAATCATTATATATCATCGTTTATCAACATGAGGAGATTTTTTTCTGTCTTGAAATCTAAACTAAATGAAATTAATATCTTCTATCAGAATGACAACGCCAGCTCTGCTGTTCAATTGAATCTCAACTTCAACCAACTGAATATTTCTATTCAATTATATGTCACTTTAATTACAACAGTTAATGAGCAATAAATATTCATTCATTATTCTTGTAATTATTCGTTCACCGAACAGACGTATCAATTCAAAGAAGGCATATAATAATTATGAGAAACTATAAAATTAAACTATAATAACAAAACGAACAAGTACCCCGCAGAAGAAAAACGTTAGACATTTAAATTTTGATATTTCACATTTCATGATAATATGCGTGATGTAAGTAAACCGTACGAGTATACGAGTGGTAGTTTCAGAATATTATGATCTTCAGGACGAGATGTGAGATGAGAAACGCAACTGCATCTTTCAAACATGTCATATTCATAGTAGGCTATAGCATCAAAACTATGTAATTACCGAAGTTTTTACGATTATATTTTGTAGTTGGTAGGGCCTACAAGATATTTTCCTTTCGTGAATACAAGTATACTCACAGTTTGTTGAATGAGTTAGGGTACATTGCAATAATAACTTCATGCCAAATTGATATATGTAATATATATATATATATATATAATTTCATATATATATAGGCCTATATATATATATATATATATATATATATATATATATATATATATATATATATATATATATATATATATATATATATATATATATATATAAGTATATATGTAGGCCTATATATAATTTCATGATACATTATTTTTTATCCATTCTTTGTAGAATCTATTCACAAGTAAAGTTATATAAACTATATAGTATATAATCTATCTAACATATATTAGTGAATTTTCATCAGGCTCAAATTTTCTATGGTCATTCAGAAACTCATTAATCACTTTTTACCCAAACAATTATATATTCTCTCTCCGTGATGTGCTTGGTAGGTATACATAGAGAAAAAAGTATGACAATATATCGGCATATGACGGTGTGACGTCATGCTCAAGACATGTGATCCGCACTATAAACCGTGATTAATAGACGTGGCAGGCTGAGCTTTTACATGGCTCTACGATACGGATCAATGCATTGGATACTTACTTACTGAAGGACCCGAAGGGGTTGTAGGGGGAGGAGGACCAATGTAAGAACTAAGAGCACTTATCAATCATCAAGATCACGTGATCAAAGTTCAGATGAGCAAAATGTGTTCTAGATCGATGTAACACGAAATGGCGATAGTGAGAAATAATAATTTCACTTCAGATTATGTACATGTATTTTGTATAACCAAAATGATTTCTCTATTTAAATCCTTATCAAAATGTATATATAATTTCAAAGAAAACTTTATTCTATATGAGAATTTGAGAAAATTGACTGAGTTCATATTTTTTAGAGACCTTTTTCCAGTTACATTTATTTATTCATTTCGTTCAGGGTGAATTTTGCCTTCATATTGCTTTTTGTCGTTTTTATTTTTGGATAATAATAACAATAACTATTATTATTATTATTACTATATCGATAAAGCTCAACCGTTGTGTTCTAATTCATATTCACATTGCATATTATATTAATCTGAAAACAAATAACATGCTAACTGAAGTTTACAAGCAATTAACGTCTCATCTTCTTGGAATAACCGTTATGAGTTCTTGACGTTAACTTATACGTACTCTTGATCAAGATATTCAATCTTCTCTTCACTAATTATGGATCAAGTACCTGTGTATGTTATACTAGAATCTATTTATGTTTGCTATTAGCCCAGATTTCATGAACGTTGCTGACGACCATTCACGGGAATTAATCAAACCGTCGAGTACATATTGAAACCCTCTAGGTAAACATGTGTGAGAGTGTGTGTGTGTGTGTGTGTGTGTATGTGTGTATGTGTGGGTGTGTGTGTGTGTGAGAGAGAGAGAGAGAGAGAGAGAGAGAGCTAAATAATAATTAATATTCGTACATTCGTCGAAATCTTCATTCAGTTGGTTCAATTTCGAAATATCTCATAACGTTCATTAAAATTTGTTTTATGTTTTATGCATAAGGTTTGAATTCAATTAAATTCAATTTTCATGTCTAGCGTTCACGATGTGGTTTTATTTTAATTGGATTTCATTACAATTAATTAATAACAACAATTCTACTCGTTTACATATTTCAGGTTAATTTATCGGTTTTGTTTGAAAATGGAACCAATTAAAATAACTCATGCTTCATCCGAGGTGTGAAGACCCGAATATACTTCGTCTATACTACGACGAATATAATATATACTGGCGACTACTGTATCTATACACTAGTGATTATTATATTGACACTATCAGCAACTCTATATATTAAATTACTCCCGAACATTGCAGGTGTCATAAAATGAAACGTTTAATTTATAAATTGTACCTACAGTAAATATACACATAGTGTGTTCCTATGTGTCGGATCTGAAAATGAAACCTAAAAAATGTTTGCCCTTTCGTAATTGTTATGAATATTGAATAAGACTTGTGGCTACAAATTATGTACCATATCTGAGAGCTTGAAAGGGAGGGGGTTCCGTTTCTTTGAGGTTTGGGGGGTTTGCAAGCAGAACTCAAAGAAACTTCTGCCGTAGAGTTACAAACGCTTCCACCAGCCAACTGGTATACCTTCAGGGCACTAAAAACATCACGGCGGTTTGCCAGTATTCACTATATCTGATAAAGATAAATACAATATTGAAGATAAAACTAGTCGACTGGAAATTTATAATACATGGTATAACAAGATCCATATCCAGAACTCTTTAGAATATTATTTACGTTGCTGGGAAATATATACTTTATGGATAAAACATATTCACCCGCCTCTCGCAGTGCTCCCCTTCTCGTTCTTCTTCCAACCCTCCTTCATGCCAAACAAGGATTTACTGGAATACTCTTTGAAATCAAGATTTATTCCCCATTTCTGTTATCACATCTCGAAATTATTGAGAGAGGGTTTCTTATTTCATAAGGCTATATTCATATATGAAAGACAAATTAATCATTTCTCTAAGATGTTTTTTCTTTCATCAACGTAAAAGATTCAAAAGCATTTCCATGTTTTCCGTTTCCGTTTTGAGCTGATGAAGAATAATATATGGGAATAGTATGAAAATGATTGGAGATACTTTCACAATAAAGTGTATCAAAAGATTTCAGTCGTATTGCCTAAAGTCGAAATTATATTTGTAATTACATGTGATCACGCTTATACCCGTTAATCAAGTTTTGGATTCAAATCTTAGTAATGAATGTTATCAGTCACTGTTTCGATTCAGAAGAAATAATTTTATTTGCATTACAAAAATATCATCTTGACCATTATATTTCAGTAATTATAAGTTATAGCTCATAGCCAGAACATTCCTAAGTAGGCCTGTATGCTGAATCTGTATGATAAGTTATTCTTCGATTGAACAGCCATCAATGGGAGTTCATTGATGGATAACGGATTAAAGGTTACCGTGATAACGATCACGGATAACGTGTAGGCCCTATAAGGCTGAGGGTGAAGTGAATTGATCGAATTCACACGTGACATTTTCATTTTGAATTGGTATTAATCGTCGTGAACTCATTTGTGAATTGTATATAGTAAGTTATATATATATATATATATATATATATATATATATATATATATATATATATATATATATATATATATATATATATATATATATATATATATATATATATGTATATATATATATATATATATATATATATATATATATATGTATATATATATATATATATATATATATATATATATATATATATATATATATATATATATATATATATATATATATGAATTCATGAATAAGTTCACGACGATTAATTCTGATTCAAAATAAAAATGTCACGTGTGAATTCGATCAATTCACTTCACCCTCAGCCTTATACACGTTATCCGTTGGACAAACAGCGCACAATCCTATTTCCTTGAACACTTTCTTTTCTGTACTTAATGTAATCCTGAATTTAAGGAATGGGAATTTATTCAAATTCTTCCGCTATTCGTAGCGCTCTCAGCAACGCATGACGCTCACCTCTCTATCCTTAGTTTATCCTTCTTTTTTTCTCGACAACAAAGTTTTTCTTTTTTTCTTCATCTCAGATAATCGCTCTCCAGTGTAGCATCTGTTCCTAGTTTGCACTTGCGCTCACGGGGCCAAAAGAAAATGCTTTATTCATGTAGCAAGATCCCAATATATCTAGCAGAAGTTGCCACTGCATTGATCTTTGAAATGACCAATAAATCGATTGACTGTCGTACATTTTGCTTCTTCATATCACACTTGGACTGAACCATAAAACCTAACAAATCCATCATATTTATTGAGTAAATACACCAAGTTTTATATTTTTAATAGTTTGGTCACAAAGAAAGAATATAAATATTTATTGATCGCTCGCTCGTATAGCAATATATTATGGAGATTTTATTGGAATAGCAATATAAGAAAACATTTTATGAATTTTGCTTTGAAAATTGCTTTTGTGAATATTGTCTTCCACAAGTTATCGGTTGCAATAACATGCTAGCCTGCACGCAGAATTGACTTTTGTATTGTAGGGGATGTTGGAAGGGTTGGGGGGGAGAGGGCGGGGAAGAACGGGGATGCATCTTTTATGATATTAGAAAAAAACAATATGTCTTGTATTTTCCCTGAGAATTTATTAATACCTGTTTTTGTTTTTACCAAGACTGTGATGTAGATGCACACAATGTACAGAGAAAAATCATAACCAATAAGTTTCCTCTCACTTTTGAATGATTATTAATTTTTTATTGAGTTTCCATTATTGAAATATTCACTTTACACTCAATTAAGCAGGTCCAATTCTTTTCAAGTAATTTTTGAAAAAAAAAATTAAAGCATTTATTTCTATTTGAGATGAATGGCAAGAAACCCTTAATTATTTGCTATCAAATACACATTTTTCAATTAGGTCTACTTTAGTTTTATATAACGTCACATGAGAAATGCTGACATCACTATGACGTGGAAAAAGTATCTCTATATGCAGCCGAAAATTCTCAATAGATTCAATATTGCATTGTAATAGCGTGATCATTGAATTTATGATTATTTAATTTAGTTACCCCTATATAACTGTGATCAAGCATAAATACACTTACATATTATGAGGGAGCAAGCTGGGGCCAGTGGCATAGGGGTATCGGGTGGAACCATATCGAATGTTGTCAAACTCTGTTAGATACACCTATAGTCAGACCCTTGTGAAAAAAAAAAAAAAAATATATATATATATATATATATATATATATATATATATATATATATATATATATATATATATATATATACATATAATATGTATATATATATATATATTTATTTATATATATATATATATATATATATATATATATATATATATATATATATATATATATATATATATATATATATATTTATATATATATATATATATATATATATATATATATATTTATATATATATATATATATATATATATATATATATATATATATATATATATATATATATATATATAAGCATCTGAGAGAGATTATTATGCATCGATCTATATATAGCAAAGCTGTGAATGGCAGGTTGTGTAAGTATAGACATTGAGAAGGGTTCAATCGTCGAGCCTTGAGATTGTAAAGAAAACGAAAAGCAAGAACAATTTGTGTAACAATATACTGATCTAGAGGTGTCAAAATAGCACGGCGTTGTTGGACGGAAAGAAACAAAACGATGATTCTTATGCTCTATGAGGGAAAATACACTTCATTTCTTGAGTGAATATTTTCCAACTCTTGATCGAAATTGGAATCTGATTTTCAAATATGTAAATAATTATTTTCACAAATTGCTTTTTTTCCCGACATTTATATGTAAATAGATAGAGAGAGATATCATAATTTCACGCATCGCCAAGTACATGCATACATGCTATATAGATGTATACGTAGAGCTGTGTACAAATCTCAAAATTGAATAAAAATTGATAAAAACAATTTGTACAAATGTCACGTACCACTCTGATCGAATGTATACTTGAAAGTTGACAATAAAGCGTATAGATAAACTGAAAACGGGATAACAAAAGTTCGACATGTGTGCGTGTGTGTGTGTTTGTGACGTGAAGTTCTTCAACACAGGCGGATTAAAACGTGTTCCATTCTTTGTGACGTCAATATATTGACGTGAAGCTCCATGTTCGATTTTTGGTTCGATTCAAAATCTACCATTATTGTTACTCCCCTTTTGAAAGGTATATATTGGTACACAATCACCAGCCGACAATAACATCTGCGGTTGCTGCTACCTACAGATGCTTATAAATAATTATACCTATACGTACCCTTCAGCTTCTTGTATTTTATAGACCTTAGACCTTAGCTTCCAACATAGACATAGATAACCGATGTATAGTCCTGACCTTTGGCTTGAAGATATCTGAATAAATTCATTCTATCATTACGTTTCCTACATGGAAGACAACTAAAACCGCGATAGTTTATCATCAGAGATGAAATATTATCATTTCTGAGCTCGTTTTAGTAATTCCAATATTCGAACTTCTTGAGTGAAACGATTATGAATGGAGATATTATAATGTGACATTTCTCTTGAATACAGAATAAATTCAACGAATACTTTTTCTTTTTTTTTTTTTAATAACATCGAAACTTGATACAAAATCATTGTTCCCCAATTAAGGCTATGGATGAAAGATAGGATCGTTTGGACGGGGCACCACAAGGGCGATCTTTTTGCTCTTTCTCGTAGTTCTTATTAATTACTGTTCGGATATTTAGGGGTATAAATGAGAGAATGATAAATAACGCTGGTTACAAAAAAAAATTTAAAAATACATAGCTTTTACTCGACTTCAGTTGACTGTCCAGACGGGCGGCTAAAACATTCGAGGAGGGATGTTTTTATAATTTTTTACTGTATAAAAACGTTATGACGTTTAAAACAAGACATAAAGCAATGCAAATTCCACTACAATACATTCATGCGGGATTATTGTAAAATAAATGAAGTGGCTTTTGAAATTGATTTGATGGTATATTCTGACAAAGTTGATTAGTAAATATATAATCAATGTCGTTGATGGTAGATAGCTGCTGCTGCTGCACGTAGATAACGATCCACATTATTATAAATGTACGTATGGTGTTATCCGTTTTGTTGCAAATGGTTACTGTTTTAAGCAAAACGTACAGTAAACGTAAACGTATCTATCTAATTAGACCAATCGCTCACTGTCACGCGGGGACGTGTTGACTGTCTCCGTTATTAATTACAACCACTCTTAAAACGAGTCTGCGGTTTACTAGATGGAGATACTGCCCCACACCACCCGACTTGGCATACGTTACGGTTATAGCGTTATACTTGCATGGGAGGACGATGTAAAGAAGCCGGCGCCATACTTGCTTTAGCTATGCTTTTTCTTATACAATTACAGCGCGATTATGCGCTTCAAATTGTTAGATTATGATGTTCTTATTTTGAATTATTCATAAATACATAAATTAAGATGACGTGCAATGTATTAAAACGTGTTTTTTAGTAGTCGTTTAATGCACTTTTAGTTATATAGCTATTTTAGATCCTATTATAAGATCCCGGAGCATAGTCTGTAAACGATATTATCAAGTTGAAATAAAAAGAATGACAGTTAACAAAATGGACGTAAGGATGGAGAGGCAATTTGATAAGTTTTTCTTCTGACCTATAGGTCGATTATCTACCAACGCGATAATGAGTAGCCTACTTCTCTTATACCAGACCTATAACTGAAACATACAATCTTATTTTTATTTCGAAGACGAAAGAACTCAGAGTCTTCAGGTGCGTAATCATAGGCCCTACAGCTAAAACAAATTATTTGTCACCTTCATCAATTATGAAATTTATAATTATCCTTACTATATTCACCAATATCTCGACCAATATTAACTAATTTGTTGAAATATCAAAAAGTTTGTGTTCCGACAAAAAAATGATTAAAGCTATTATTTTACGAATAAAATAATATAATATGATAGATATTCAAATATTCATAATATATTCATATATGCCTATTTATAATATATTATCAGGGATCAAAATCATTTTGTGTTATTATAAACTGCATGGAAAAACTGAAATAAACCAAAGTGAGCTCATGATTGAATTGGTCGCATCTCCGAACTTATTAGTTTCCTACTTATAGTTCATTGAATGAGTAATATTCTAGTTATTTCCATTTGAGGTAGTGAGATCGCCCTTGTAACCGGCGGTCCGAATAATCTCACCATATCCTCCTAATAAGGTTGTTTGGGAAACAATCGAGTTTTGTCAAGTTTTCGATGTGGCGAAATGTAATACATTTTTCTCTTAAATGAAGCTGCATTATGAATAGTTATCAAAAGTGCATATATGGAAGTCGATTTATAGCGATGTATCAAGTTGCTGGTGAAAATTAAGAACGGTATGAGATATACAAATTCTATTACGGGAGAAACACAGATATTATCAATACGTTCAAGATGGTATAAGGTACGACTATTCAACTGAATTCGCATAACTGACTAACGTAAACAGCTAAAAAAAAACATATTGAATGCTCAGCTTGTAAACCCTCGACAATTATACAATAAAAGTTGAATAGTTTTTACTCATTCAGCCTTGCAGGTATTAAAATATCTGTGTTTCCCCCTTATTAGCATTCTTATATCTCATACCGTTCGAAAGTCGTCACCATATTTTGCTAAGTAGACTCTCATGCACCTTCCACGTAAATCTCATTATTAATTATTATTGTTAACGACTCTATCAACAGGTAGATTATTTGGGACGCACAATGAACGGATATTACAAAATCATGTTTACAGTCTTTCTGATGAGTCGCTCGAACTCAAGCCCTATGATGGAATTCCAATTCCAAAGCAATGCCTTTTTGACTAACTGCAAATAAATATATGATATGGAGCTAAGAATAAAAGTGCTACGCATCACTTCATCTTCAAGAGAAGAGGTTGTCACAAAAGTCTCGATTCGACCGACCAGTCGATATTTGTCTTTGTAGTTTCGACGCCAGTGACGTCACTCTGGAGTCACAACTTGAATGCGTCGCGGGACGTCGGGGCGTATGGCTATTTTCATATACAATTACCATATGGTTAACCTACTTTATTTGACGGCGCTTTTCGTTCTAACAACACGAAAAGATTATTGCATTCCAATAAAATATTCATGGAAAAATATTAATTCCATAAGATATAAAAAATCTACATCTAAAATGCAAAGAAATGAAATTGACGAAGGAATTGTGGCCTGCGGCGGACAAATGAAACTATAGGGGAGGACGTCAGTCAGTCTTTTTCTAATCAACTATTGTGCCAGGGGGTGGAACCGTGCAAAGCACATTTTATTCTCTCTTTCCCTTTCCCCCCCAACGCATATTTGATGGAACCTCTTTCTCTTGCTATGGCGTACATTTCTGTCTCTTTCTCTCCCTTATACTGAAAACCTTTGTGCCAAGTTCGTGTTATCCTGTTGCCAATACCTCAATTTCTTTGCCTTTATTCCCTTCTTCTCGTTCCCGCTATCGACAATGATATTATAGAGGAGGTCTAACTATACTTCATATAGAAACGCTATGTCTAAAATTCTTTCAACTATTTCAAACAAAGAATGTTTTTTTCTTTACTTCGTTGAGTCGATTCTTTCCGCTATTATTAGGGCCTGAATGAACAAGTATACTTGCGGTCACATAAAGTGGTCAATCAAGCCATATCATAATGTCAATTGAGAAAAATCAACTGATATTTTACGCACTAAAACCAGCAGTACGTATACGTACTCCATGTACAGTCTTTGTATAGTCTTTGCACTCCGTGCGAATAGTGGAATAAGCAGGATTTCATTTGTTTTCTCATTTCAATCTCTAAAAAAAATGTTTTTGTTTGTGACTACAAGTGTACATTTCATATTCATATGATGAAATAATAAAATAAGAGAAGAAAAAGAAGATTACGATCAATTTTAAAATCAGATATTCTTTTCCCTCAATACAAATTATCGATTTGTTAATTAAGCCCCGAACTTATTAAAGTCCACTTGATAATTTACAGTTATATATATATATATATATATATATATATATATATATATATATATATATATAGTTTACAAGCACAGTTTATTGAATTGGTTACATCATAATTTATTATCGTCACCTTAGGAGTGAAAAGATCGCCCTTGTGGTGCCCCGTGCTCGTCTTGACAATCCCGTACACTGCTCGCTTTTCTCGCATTTCTCGCTTATCGGCTAATACATTTTCCTGTCGGGTTGGCGCCGTGTAAGCGCGTTCGATATTACACCCGAAGACCGCCAGTTCGAATCTCGCTCAAGTCAAACTTTGTTGTTTGCATAAAATGATGTTTTTGATAATGTTCTGGTTTGTTTACTGGAATACTTTTTCTTAAATAACATCGAAACTTGATACAAAATCTTTGTTCCCCAATTAGGGCTATGGATGAAAGGTAGGATCGTTTGAACGGGGCACTACAAGGGCGATTTTACCTCCTTAATTTAACTATTCAAAACCTATCAGCTCCAACACCAGGACTGCGCTGTATGTGACCATAATTCTCCGCCGCAGATAAAAGTCTTTCAATTTCCGAAAATCCGGAACACATTATAAGTAAGAACCGTTTCTCCGGACATTAACAGCATAGATAATAAGAGTAAACCGGAATACTTAATTAAAGTTTTAAAGTGACATGGTCGTAAGCGTTACTATTTCGGGGACTGTTATAAGTCACAGATAAGCTACATGGTTAGGGTATAGTTGGGTTAGGTTTTAGTCTTCTTGAATAATTCCTTCTTGTATTTTGTTGAGGTCTAGTTAGCGAAGGTTTATATTGAATTTTCTTCAAAGATTTTCTTCAGTTGAATGTTCATTTTGGATTAATTGGAGCGAGTTGGCGATAGCGTTGGGGGCCTATCGAGGGATTGTGTCAAGTCGCGCACCCTGCGAAGAGTCCTCAGTCGTGATCCTCAGCCTTAAGAGTCCACGGGAGTCGATTTAGCGAAATATCAGTTTCTTGGTGATAACCTTTGAACGGTATAAGATATCAAAATACCAATACGCTAGAAACACACATAATTATAATAGCTTCAAGATGATATAAGTTATAACTATTCAAGTCATGTCGCATAACTGTCAAGCATCGACAGCTGAAAAAATGTTTGTTTTTTTTAGCTGTCGACGCTTCACAGTTATGCAACGTGACTTGAATAGTTATAAGTTATATCATATTCAAGTTATTAAAATTATGTGTATTTCTCGCGTATTAGAATTTTGATGTCTCATACCGTTCAAAAGTTATCACCAAGAAACTGTTTTTTCGCTAAATCGACTCCCGTGGACTCTTAATCAGCAGCAAAGACTTTGTGTCGAGTTTTACACGGTGATGGAAAAAATAAGTCTTTCTGAGACCAGTGCCAAATTTGCTAGTTCAGTTCACCGGGGTTCGAATCCCAGGTAGTTCATCCTGACTGAGTATTTTTCTTATTCCAATCAACTTTTATTGCAGATTGTGGGATAATTCCTTAATATCCAGTCTTTTTGTCATCACTATATACAGACTGAAGAAAGCTATTGACGGAACAGGATAGCTCACCACGAGTCTTCAAATTACAATAAAATAAATTGATTTTGTCGACTTCGAATTCGTATAATTTTGTCGACTTTGGTAGCTTCTTACATTATAGACCTACTGGGCCTCTACTCATCGTAACCATAATATAAACGTTATAAACTTATAATATGGCGTACAATGAACCAATTAAAATGATTAATTTCATTAAAAGTTGAGAGTTGGATGTTAATCTGAAAGCACGGCACCTCCATAAAGTTTTCAAAACCCGGCACCTCCATCTATTTAACATATCACAATTGTCGTATATAAGTGGTCGTGCTATAGGATGATATTAGGAACCCTGAATTAGTAGCTATGCGTGGTCAAATGTGAAAAGTATTTTGAAAGCTATATAAAGCGAGAATGAAAACTGTGAAACATGAAAAAATAAATGAAACCATAAAAATGTTGGTTGTACCTACATAACGCAGCTATAATACGAGAGTAGATATTAGGAAGAATATTATTATCCTCATGATAGAGATAATAACTTGTAACGAAACTAAAAAAACATATTATTTTGCACTCACTCTTTTACTACAGTTGATATTAGGCCTATAAATATATTTCATTTCGTGAGAAAGCTCTTCGACGACATAAGTTCATTTTAGTCTTCAGTCTTTTTAGTCTTAGTCATTTTAGTCTTTCATTTAGTAATAATTTTATTATTATAGTAACTATATGGTAGACCTCATGAGAAGAAATTATTCTTTGCTAGCATGGACAACTTGTATCACATTATTGTTTCCGATTTAAGACCAAGCATCGTTCGGACGGGCACCTTGCAAGAACTATCTAATAATAACCAAAAGTAAATGATTAATTTCAATATAATAACACAACTGTTAATACTAGATAGTGAACTAATAAATTGAAGGATAATACACAATTCAATTTTTATTCAATTATTTATATTATAGAAAGAAGAAATCTTCACTGTGTGTTCTTGTTGTCTCTTTTATCTTCTCTTTCTCTGATTCGTCTTCGTCGTCTTGCTGTCCATATATTTTTAAATTATCCAGTCTTTAAACTCGGTGTCGAAAAAGATTCCATTTTCAATTTTATTTTTCGATTTGATTCCATTTTCGATTTTATGTCTTTTATTTTTTGAGACCGACACGATGCAACAAGAATTTTCCATCCAACTATTCAAATGAAAACGTTTATTATGCCTTTTCATGCGTTCACGCTGTCCCTTTTTTTATATTGGGTTTTAACGACGCACTGTAATGATGACCAAGATCTATTGGCGTCGGGTGAATGAAGAATGAGATGAAGGTTTTTATCGGTAATGGGAAGGATAGAGGGAAGGAAGCGGTCGTGGCCTATATAGTGGGAACCATCCCGGCATTAGCCTAGACTACAGAGGGAAACCACGAACAACCCCTGTAAAGATGGACGGTAGCGGGGATCGAACCGGGTCCGACATGCCCACTACCTCCCGGGTCACATGGAGCAAGTGCGCTAACCACTCAGCTACCTGTGCCGGTGTACGTTGTCCCTTTTTCGGACGATTTTCACGGAATTTCCCAGAATCATGAGTGTTATTAAATCATGGTTCATGAGTGTCAAAAAACGAAAATATTCAACCCCCCAAAAAAATCGACATTTTCAAAACACTTTTATAGCATTTCCGCTCAAATAAAAAAAAAAATCGAAAATCGAGAATCGATTTTATGGCCGAATAATTGAACTAACGCATATATGTTTTCGTGCAGGATCGAAGAGGTTTTCTCGTGGTTACTGGAGGTGGTCGAGGACAGTTCAGACCTGTGGGATGGAGGCCGTATCGTGTGGTCAGTACGATATGCGACGGAGAGCGGCGAAGCCACACCTGTACCGCGTGGCACAACAAGGCAACACCACAGTGGTAGCGAGCATCGCGTGCAGAAAGATTCAGGACTGCTTGAGGAAACGAGAAGGAAAATCACGGCACGGCTAGAAATACAGAAAGATGATATTCAAGCTGTATTGCCCATATCAAAGGTGAGTGTTATATATATATATACATACACCTTGGTGACCTTGAGATGTATTGTGAAATTAGGGCCCGGTTTGTCATTGTTTGGTCGTTAATAGTTATCAGAGTTTTCACTTTCGATTTTTTTTTGTCGTCCGCCACGATTTTTTCTATTGACCAAGCCACTTTTCCGGGTCAAGTTACAATTAAAGCAGTATTCACCTAAGTAACATGGCGGATCACCAGACCGGTTTGGTACACATCCGTGTCGTATTTATTGACTCCAATTCAATATTTATCGGCTGAAATTGTGATTCACCGTTAATATGCATACTCAATTTTGGGGGCGCACAATTGAGTGCTTGCCCGGGGCGCTAAAATGACACGAAACGACCCTGCAACTACAAATATTGATTTTGACACCATTTTCTATTTTATAAGTAAAGCTAGGCAAACGCAGCATATGCGTTGTAAGATGAGCGATACATCTATATATAAAAGTATAATCGAAAACTCTATACACCTTGACTCTCATTGAGTAGATCTTCGGTAACTATCGAATCTAGAAAGCCGTGAATCTCAGCAATGGTTCTGCTATCATTTTTATCAATTTGTTAAATATAAAACATGTATTATATTAACTTTTTCGAAACGGCTGGTCCAAATTGGATACAAAGTTGAAATTATCTGTATCATCAATATGTTCACATATAGGCCTACAGAGGAAAATTTAATGTTTTGGGAAAGATTTAATTTTTCAAATTTTCCCGCCCAATAAAATCTTATAGAGTTTTTAGAAACTTTGAGATGATATTTCTCAGACATGGTCCAACCGATGTGACCCCAAAACTGTACAGTTCTGATTTGGATAAGTCTACGTGTACAGAAAAAGTTTCATGTTGATCAGTCAACCCCTGCAACCTGTGCAATGCTTGCGAAAAAAAAACACGGACAAAGCTCCATAAGAGTGATGGTGAGTGAGGATGTCTTCGCTATCGCTCATCTAATGATTCGGGCATATAAACCTTATCTAAAACACGCTAACCACATTAAAAATGCGTGTAATTTCCAAAAATTCCCTACGGTTTCAGGAGGGGGCCTTCCCTCCTTGCCCCCGCGAATTGCCGGCTTCACTGCAAATTTTCGGCTTTGCCGGCTTTTGACGGGCCGCTGCACAACTGTTCTCATATGGAATTTTCTTTTCTGAGTTGAAATCACCCCCCACCCTATAAATATGACCTGTATCCGCCCCTGTAAGGTATCAGGCCCACCTTTGACCTTTTAGCTTGTTGACCTGTTGTATCAACGAGAAAAATACTACTGGTATCGACGCTGACCATCAACTTAAATCCGAGGCCAATCTTGGCTTTAATGTAACTTTTCAGTTATTAATTATAGTATGACTTCAACTCAAGTCGAAACCAATTTCGAAAATAATAGATGATCTATAAAAGGCGCTACATAAACACCACGGGTTTCAACGTGGATTGAGTTGATTTGCATAATATGAAGTTATAAAATGTATCAATAACAATTCACAAAAAATGAAATGGATTCTCCTCGTCGTTCATTTGCATAAAGCACATTTCTAGCTCTTTTCCATTTGAAAATGGAAATCTATTTTTCAGCTCGTTGTAAGAGCGCATGGTAGAAGTTTTAAGGAAATATTTTTACTGTAACTTTGTACCGTGGTAAGACTTTGGAATTATAATGCATATTATTTATAAACACAAATTACCTTCGAAACGGTATGCGAATAATAAATATTTGAGACGTTTAATTTTCACATTTATAAAACTTTAAAACATAATTTTTCAGCTGTAAATCTGCAGAATGTTAGGATTCAAGGTTAATAATTACAATATAAAAGCCTTGTAACACTTCGGAGGTATTGTAAGTATCTTTCGTATATAATTAGAATTTCATATCTTACTGTTCGAAAGATATGACCAAAACACTGATTTTTTACTATATCGACTCTCGTGCCCCCTTAAACTAGGAATTGTAAGAGTGAACCAGCAAGGATTTTCGGATCAGAAACATTGTAACAAATCTCGAGTAAGGGTGGTACAGTAGTCGAGCTCTTTATGTATTATAATATTTAAATTTATCTACAAAATAGTTTTCAATAGTACAAAGGGAGTTGATTACGTTTGAAGTGTTATTTTATGTAATATTGTGATGAAATTGTGCTCAAAAGGATTCAGTATACAGTCGAGTTGAAGCTTATATTACTATAGCTTTTTGAATGGTGAGCTAGAGGCATCAATTAAAGGGCAATGTCGTGATGCCATTTACTGGAATTATAATTGCTACCTTTTTATTATAAACATAACTCTACACAAATACATGCATTATTTCCGAGAGAGCTTTATTTATAGCACCGATAAATTTTCATAAAATACATCAACGGTGTTTCATTATTACGTTTATTTTCGTTCTTGTTCAATTGGTATGCGAGTTGAGCTCGAAGTATTTATATTATTAAAACGAAACTTTATTAAAAATATTTTACTCGCGAAATAATAGTAAAATAGTGACGTCAGTAAAATTAAATGTAATTATACAGTTTCCTGCTTACAAGATATTTATATCTTGAAATCTTTGTACATAAGTGAAACAAATGCTCTAATCTTTTGAGAAATACATTATAAGGTTGACTTGCTTTGAATCTTCCAGAAAAAGAAAAAAGTTGAGGTTGGAAACCGTGGAGGAATGGCGGGGGCAAGAGGGTTGTTCCAAGTCGTACAAAATTACTAAAGCTTCGTCAGTCCGTCAAACCACACAAATACAGCTCTAAACATGTGACGGAACTATAAAACCCTGAATTATAAAAATTTTGGCAACCCCTGTTAGGGAACGAGGGAGGGGATCGTGATGTACTTTGCATAAAGTTCGATGTACTATATATTGAAATGTTCGACGACCAGAGAAGGGCTAGCTGGCAATGCTGATTAATGAAGGAATTAGTTGCGAGGCTTTGATTGCAGTCGTCAAAGCGATAGGTCCGACCTGTGAACTACCATTAAGTTCATCCCTCTTTCACCCCCCCCCCCCCCCCCTCCTCCTTCACCACACCCACTCATCCGATGGCTTATAGGAAACGGCCTGGTGGTTTAATTGGAAGTCTCCACAGCCACATTGCGCCTCGGAATGAGAAACGAACAACGGACTAGATTGCCAAGAAAGGATTTGCAACCTACTAAAAGAACATTAAACCAGGCATTCGCAGCGATGTTTTTTTGTTGTTGAAATGCCTTGACTGCCAGTCTTGCTTCGTTCCTTGTTCTTTCTTTTAATCTTCAGATTGATTCTAAATTCATTCTATTGGACTCACAAATCTTGGAGAATATGTTCCATAGTTATTCTTCGTTATTATAGAAATTATTATTATTTCAATTCATATCAATAATATGTTTGTGTGTAATTATATATTCGTGTGTATTTTTTCACTGTGACGTAAATGCACGAATGCATATATTATAAATCATCAACACCGGAATCTACACCATAAGTCATTGTCACCCCATTAAGTATAAGGATGACAAGGTTGGGTCATTTTTATGGGACACCACCAGCAGGGTGATCTTACTCCCCCCCCCCCTCCTCCCCCCTAAATGATCAATCAAGGTAATACTGAATAAAACATTTTGGTCTCTATAGTTATTATGCCATTTGTGAAATAAATATAATCGGAGTATAATTATTGAAATTGGC
>OZ023332.1:30734429-30816929 GCA_964007535.1 Brachyptera risi
GATCAAAGTTGCTACAAAGATATTACCGATCAACTTTGATACTTATTTTTTAATAAAATCGAAACTTGATACAAAATCATTGTTACCCAATTAAGGCTATGGAGTATGGATGAAAGATAGGATATACTGTCTCGAAGATAATAATAATAGATTGATAATAATAATGGATTTAACTAAAAATTGAAATTAAAAAATTATAAATAATACACGAAATATGGTATCATCTCTGGAAATTGTCGTAACTTTGAGCCGGATCAAAGATATGACCTTTATAATGAATTAACGCAACTGAAGTAACTGGAGTAACTGAAAAAATGAACTGAAGTAACGCAAATGTAGGTCTGTGATTCGCTCGTTCTGAAATGTTATAGAGAGAGATTGAAGTTATACTCTGAATAAGTATGGTGAAGTGATGTCATTAGTACGTACTCAAAACATTTCGATGTGAATACAAATTGTCAAGATTCCCTCACAATTATCAATGGTAGTTCGAACAAAAACTTCAATCGTTTTTCTAGAGATTATTTCTGGAAAAACTTTCAAAGTACATTCACGTTAGTAAAGTATAAGTTCAAAGTACAGCACTTTACATTGATTAATGTGCAGTATATTGATTAAGATTGATCGTGAGAACGTCGAAGGAAGGTGAGTAAAATAAATGAGATATTAGAGAAAAATGAAGTAAAACTAACAAGAGGATTATCTCTTGTCTCTTTTGTCTTTTTCACGACCTATCGCATATCCGACTGGAATTCAATTTCAACTTGGTGGCCTTAGATCTCTCCGAGAGCGCGAAGGAAGATCCTCCTCTTTTTTTACTCACTATTTGATATAGAATCGACAGCATTGAGAAGTGTGTGTGTGTAGTGTGAGAATGTGAAGGGCGGTAAGGGGGGAGAAGAGGGGGTTCTATTCGGTGATGAATAGTCCTGGTATGTCGGAATTGCAGCCCGAACATCACATCCGACTCATAATATAAATCGAGACGAACCCTTTTCCGTTACGGTATGCAGCCCCCCCCCCCCCCCCGTTAAAATACCACTTCTATATATAGCCTATATACACACGCTCGATCAACTGTATTGTAATTGAACTTTCTTATACACATCGTATAGACCGTAAGAAAGTTTTGCGAATTTCTATTTCGAGTGTGGTTCGGATCGTTTTCTCGCGACATCTACAACAATTTAGTCTTAAAGTAAAGGTTGAGTTATGAAAAGAGCTTTCTATAGGGTGGGAGAAACGAGTCTTTGGGGAGTCCCTGTAAAGCCAAAAGCCTTTATAGTATCAGAACTTGTTAAGCCTCAGTTTGAGTGAGTATAGGGCTATACGTCACCAAATTATGCAAACTAGAAGAGTATCAAGTGTTGGTATCAAAAGATGATGTTTTAATCAGTATTCAGAAGTCTACACTGAACTGACACAAAGACAACATAGCATAGAAGTTCAATTAGTTTTGATGCATTGATCTTACACACGTTGTTAAAAGGATCAAAAGCTCATCTTCTCACATCAATGAATTATTCAAAACATGAATTTTAGACAACGAATCACATTCCGTAAACTGTATAGGCCTGTACGTATTTTTTCATTGTATTTTAGCCAGGTAATATTATCCATAAGAAAAGAGCATCTTTGAAACAATAGAAAAGTTGAAGATTTTTTCAATGATAATTATTTAAAATTTTCAAGAATTAAGAAATAGAAAGTTAAAACGTGATAATTAAATATCAAAGGACGCCTTTAGCTTCAGTAAATTCAAAATCAATTTTTATTTATATTAAAAATATTCCTGAAAGGAATTCGAATATTTCATTATGATGATGTGTATAATTACTACTAAAAATACAATTGGGGAAACAATTTCAAATAGAAACGCTGATGTTACACAATAAAGTGCGACAATGTTTAAAATCGAGTGTATTTTTCACAATCAGCTGATAGAAATATAGACCAACAATGATCCTTAAAATGTTGCCGTTACTCAAGGTTTATTGATTTATTTATGTATTCATTTTTATTTTCGTCGAGTGGATTAAAATACAAAATGGAACATTTTTTAGTTAATCAACGGATAGTCAAGGATAAAATAAAAGATTATGTATCACACACAACAAACAAACAAGAAAATATACATAAATTGAACTCATTCAAATTCAACATAAATTGAACAGAATTGTTTTCAAGTGCATGTGTAATCATTCGTCAGATACAACAATAATCGACTTCAAATTTCGATCAAGTAATAAATTATATTTTCCGGGAGTTTGATTCATTTTCCCGTTACGAGTGTCGAGTTTCCTTTCCTGTAGCGAATCATGTCACATTTGACCGACCCCACCTACAGCTAGGTTATTCAGAGGTAAATTTACATATATTATCAAGAATATTTAGACCATTCTAGAATAAATGTTCTGTTAATATATGTTATAACATATTATATCCCCTGTAAACACTTGAATAAAAACACTCAGGCTGTCCTCATACCATACCAGTCACAAATTTTATTGAATCAAAAGGAGTACTGAAATATTTCCGTCGGTTTGTATAACGTTCTGACGTGTTATAACTGTAGTATTAGTGTTGGCTGGGAGTGCGTCTGGTAGACCATACGGCGCCTCCACCTGTCCGTACCCCCTCCCCCCCCTCTCTCTCCCCCTTCTTCCCTTTCAGCGTGATATCAATCACATGGCGTTAAGGCGGCCACCATGAATCCCACGCATACCAACATCATATTATAACATGTCTATTTGCAACCAATTAACAAATGATACACAGTAGGCTACCGTGTTGTTTTTAGAGTTCATGGCTATACAAGAGTGGGATGTGAGAGCTGCGAATTCAATTTGTCTTTTTGCACGAAGACAGATAATGTGTTTGCATAATGAACTAGGAATAAAAACCGGAAAACGAAGTGTTCATTTCCATATTGATTTGAGTAGCAGGAATGCCGTCGTGACTAGAAGCGGTACAAATGGACTTGTCATTCATATTTCATAATCATTATTATTATTATCATTTCATTTCATCATTTCATTTTATTATTTTGATATTTCATCTTCATTATTATTAATGTCTTTAACGTTATGATTATTACTATCGTTATTATAATTATCATTTTTGTTATTAATATTCAATTATTATTATCATCTTCATTCCTAATGCGATGATTATGATGATTATTATTCAACTGCTATTATTGATTTCATCAACTCTGATATCTATCAATATATATTATCAACAAATTACTACTCTGAAGTCACTATCAACACATAATTCTGCTTCCCGTCATCATGTTGTAACTAATACATGTATTATTATGACATATTGACTATGAATTACCACATAAACTTCTATTTTTTCTGATTCTAATTCATATTCTCTATTTGATATTATCCTGAGTGCAAATACAAGGTTTCTTTCTTGACCTCAGTATTGTATTTCCTTTTCAACTTGTATGTTGATAGAATTGTAGTAGTGTTATAATTGTGTTGTAATGCAAAATATGCATTTGGATTTGTATACAAATATACAAATGTTTTGTTTACATAACATTGTGTTTGAGCTTGGAAAAAGTGAATAAATAAATTGTTTTATTAGAGTCTGGAAATAAAATACGATAACCATCTAATTCGGTTGTTTGGGATGAGCGTGAGGGAATAGTTCAATTGTGTCCGAATCGAGTCATTCTCTGTTTGTTTGTCAGTTTGTATAGACGTTCCACACGTAGAGCAAGGATCCACATGATATTTGTCTAGATATTATTTTATATATATTTAGATATTATTCCTGGTGTTAAAGACCATTAGTTTTAAATAATCAAAATGGGGTGGTAAGATCGCCCTTGTGGTGCCCCGTCCAAACGATCCTATCTTTCATCCATAGCCTTAATTGGGGAACAATGATTTTGTATCAAGTTTCGATGTTATTAAAAAAAAAAAAAAAAAAAAAGATATTATTCACCTTGCATCTTGGAACTGTATAGATCGGTCAAGTAGATTTTAAGAAATTAACTATTGAAATATTGAATACCCTTAGGAATAACGTGGTGGAATAAATGCTGAATAATTTCATCTGAAAAATATCAATTTTTTCATGATGTAATGATAACATGACAGAAATGTTTGGAGTTTGTACTGAAATCGTGTGCAGAGAAGTTTCAAAGAAAGATTCAGCTTTTTCCCACTTTCTTGGACCTTAATTGCTAGAACTCTCTGAAAGTGATCGGGTTGATTGAATTTGAATGAAAAAGCGTGTACAAAAATATGCAATACCCAAAGTTAATGTATAGTTATATAGATGTTTATCAAGTCAGCCCCCTCAATCCTAATCACTTCGGGTAGGCATACTGTTAATATTATTTATTTCAATTTTCAATTTTTCAGTTATTTAACTATACTTCATTTAGGCCTATATATATATATATATATATATATATATATATATATATATATATATATATATATATATATATATATATATATATATATTGATATCAACAATTGTATTTTATATTGATTAGTATCCTGTAAACTTTGTATAAGCCAGGGACCAATAAAGGTTATTTATATATGCAGTCATGGTTTATATTTCAAATTATAGTTATATAAGGAAAAAAAATATGTAATGTTAGAAACTTGAAAGCTTATATCGCTATGGTATGCCCTTTTTATAAGTTTTAAAAGACGATCCACTTTGTTACTTTTTCATTCTTATTATTACAAGTTTATCAACCTTTTGTCTGATCTCAATCTCATGATAAGTTTATGACGCCATCTCGACAAGACGGTCTCTTCTGTATCGTCGACTAAAACATACATTCAAAACGATCGTTTATCCAAAAAGACGAAACGAAAAGAGAATCAATCTAATCCTTTACAGTGTTTTAGATTCAATCAATAAACGTTGTGCAAGGAAGAGTGGAAAAAAGTCAAACCCAGACCTCATCAGATTTATAAAACATCTCCAGTCATGTGAAATGAGTGAAAGAGGTCAAATTGTATATATATAGTAGAGTATATTATACCTCTCAGCAAATATAATCGTATTATTCTCACGAGATAAGTATATATATGCCTATATATATATATATATATATATATATATATATATATATATATATATATATATATATATATATATATATATATATATATATATATATGTGTGTGTACTTAGTGGAAATCTAACCGAGCCGAACAAGCTGAAATAAACGCGACGAAAGAGACAAATAATAGAAATCAACTTGAAGATGAAAGGCAAACCACACATACTACAGCTGATCTCGTGTTATATATATATGTATATATATATATATATATATATATATATATATATATATATATATATATATATATATATATATATATATATATATATATATAATAGACTGAGTGACAAATAGAAATAGGATTAAAAAGACTTCGAGACTTGGCAAAGAGAGAGCATCGCGTCTATATGTTGTTGGCTGCATTATTGACGGATAAAACATCGTATATATATATATATATATATATATATATATATATATATATATATATATATATATATATATATATATATATATATATATATATTTATTCACGTGAGATGAGAACCACTCACTAGAGAGCACTCAGCTATACATGTGTTCATATATATATATATATGCTGTAAAATGCTTTCAATAATAATGTACACCAAGATTAAAATAGGTTAAGGTGAATAGGCCATAACCACGGCGTGCTGATGCCTTATTTATATAACAATAAGTTTGAGATAAGTTTTATCTATATACAGGTGTTTGTAGTATTAATTGAGTGAAATGAATGAATTAAGAACTCATAATGAGTAGTTGCAGCATTCAGAATAAGAACTATTCGATACGCAAGACGACAAAATATTCCATGTAAGAATGTCCTTTCCAATTTAATTAATTGAATCAGGGAAAAAAGTGAATAAAATAGAACAAGAGAAAGGAAACATTGAAGACAGAACATATAATGAGTGCCAGAAATGAGAAAGATTTGGAAAGAAATAAAGCACTGAAGTAACTGAGGAATATATACATCAGATCATTAAAAAAATCGCATTCTTTTGTCTTGTCCTCAACGAAAATGATTGATTTGCTCAATACCTGAAACTCAAGTTCAAGTCGACTCAAACTCAAGTCAACCTAAGCGCTCAAGTTTACTATTTGAAAATTATTCAATGAATTTTCTTAATTCACCATTATTCTTTTTGGGCTTATCGCCCTCGTATTGACCCCGCCTTGTCATTTTCATCAGCCTTGATTGAGAAATTACGATGTTAATTTTAAAAATATGTATATTATTGTTCGCTCAACGACCACGTTCCACTAACAGCTGAATTATATGAGACTACGGATGAGCGGCAGATTATTAAACAATCACACGTCGCTTATACTCAAGCCCACAAGTACGACCTGACTGCAAAATACCATTATTTGCCAACACCTTTTACATCGGTGGAGGTGCCGAGTTGAAAATAATGTGGAAAGCTAAAATTTGTAAATCGACTCGTTTCAGGACATTTCAGTAACGATACGTCACTCTTTAAATTCACCTGAGTTGTTCATGAAACATATGAACCAAAAAACTAAATAGAATTCCTGAAGTATATTCCCAGCCGAATACAACAACAGAAAAAAGAACCAGTCCTTCACGTATCACAGCCTATACATCCCGCCTTTGTATAACAGCTATAAGGAACGATTTATTAGACGGTTATGTAAGATAAGAACTGAACTTCCACTGTTCTTCACCATAGATTCAACATGCGTTATATTCTGAAAGAGCGGTATAGTATTTAGCATTTCGATCGTTTGTTAAGAATTACGTGGTCTATAGTTTAATGAGGGTATGTGATGTTCACTTATCCACTCTCTTTTTTCACTGTTATGCTGGAATTCAATCATATAAAATTATTATGTCATGCCCTAGATGAATAAATCCATATTTATTGAAATGAAAATTGTGAATTGTGATATATATATATATATATATATATATATATATATATATATATATATATATATATATATATATATATATATACATACATATATATATATGAGCCTATGCATTTTTCTTTCATTTTTCACAAATACTTATTACTAACAGTTGGGTAAGTGGATACTAACTATAGGCAAAAACATATCGACTTGGGCATGCCAGGCCCAAGTCTTCTTCCTTCTACTCCTCTGCCTGATTCTTATCTTCCTCTTTCTCCTCCTCTTCCATCTTGACTCTTCTCATCACCTCCCTCCATTCCATTGACCTATGTATATATTAAATAAATATATACATATTTTTATCTCCACAAAAAAAAATCGGAAGCCCGAAGTGATGAGGAAATATTAAGACTTAACGAGGTGGATTGTATTTTATTGAATAGAAGGAAGTAAAGTGGAAACGTTCGTTTTCTAAGGATTAAGTTTGTTTTTTTGTTTTTTTCTGTACCTCATGAGTTTCACAAGTATCTATATGACTCTTATCGTGAAGAGGTGGGATAGGATAGTGGGAAGGAAGCGGTCAAAGTATTTTTGCTCTTTGATACGAAAAAAATGATCAACTTAGTTGGAGTAACATTAAAATGCTCGAGGTTGATCTTTGAGTATAGGAATTTCTAGTATATGTTCTAAATATATCATTGGACACATTTTGTAGATTACCCTGTAGAATCAGGTTTGAAATGGAAACCAAGCTTTTGGATAACAATGACAACATGACACGAAAGATTCTCTTGCGACAGACCACGACGGTGGTGGCCATTAGTTGAACTACATCACCCTATTAGCAAGTCAAATATATAAAACGAGCCATGCAACCTGTCCTGTATTTTACTCAAACACTGCTTTGTTGAAACTTTATCAATCCTTTCGGTCACTGCCGAGCAGTGACCAATGAATGGCCAACTAATTAGTGTTGCGGATCCCTCTACTCTATATTTATAGCCAATCATATATTGTAGACTTGATAAGCTCCAAGTTCATTGTTCATCACTCTCCATTGTTCACAACAATGGCTGGTGCTGAAGATATATGTTGTCATCAATGAAACTCATGTACATTTATATAATACTATCGAAAATTTTATGAACATTTACATTTTGTGCAGTTCCAAATTTATTAACTCTTTGCTTACTTGCTAACTGGCTTTGTAAACTGCTCAATTTATAATGTATGCAAAATAAGTTGAAATTGAGTCCTTCATGGAAACCTGTCTGTATATACAAACCTGTAATGATTCATTCAAACAATCATAATGCATTTAATTCAATCGATGTCATTAAAGGCTTAAATAATATGAATTATGGTGCAAATAACAATCGCAAAGTTTTTTTTCTCATTATATACTGACCAGAAATTAGGCACCCGCGCCAAAGTTGTAGTTACTGGTTGATTTTTAAGAGTTACCATTTTTATCGACTAGAGCTAGCTCCTCCTCTCTACTGTATTGCTCTCTCGACTACTGCATTAACGACCAAATCACGAATAATGTGTAACCGACTCTAATGTGAGAGTATTATATTTCATCACACCTTATAGTTATTACGTTATTACATATACACTAACTACCTATACCCCCTTCTCTCACACCCTCACACCCTAATCAATATTCTTGTCAGCAGTGGTTTGGACCGACACCCGACCTGAGATTAGTTCAACTTGTTTAGTGTTCTCCACACGTAGAATAAATACACACAGCTATAACCAGGCAGACAACACCCCTAAGACCGAAGACGCTGCTAACAACCAGCCAACTAGTAATGGAACTTAATATTTATGAACTGATACACGAGTAACAATCTAGACATTCCATAATCAACCTTAAGCAATTTAGGCGCATGTAATAATTGCCAATTTGGGTTTAGATAGACATGGTTAGTTGAGGAATAAACCGTAAATAATGAGAATAGTGATAGAATATATTACGGAAAAGTGGATGTCTGTGAATAATGTGATATTTTTTTATTGAATTATTGATATTTAAAATTTCACGCAGTCTTTGATTTACAATTAAAAGGCTAACGATGACAAGGTAGGATCTTTCAGGCAAGTCACCACAAGGGCGATCTTAACACCTAACGGAAAATAATGAATTATAATGAAAGCAATTAAACAAACTTTAATAGTGAGTGATACGCTCAGGAATAATAAAAAACTCGGTAATTTGTGTTGAGGAAAGGAATCTTCGATGTCTCGTTACTGTATATCAACTAGAAACGTTGGGGGCAAACCAAGTATTATTAGTTGTGATAGAAAAACGCAATTTGGGGAACATTGTTGTCCATTTATGTGAATAACATGTGACATGATTTGAAAGAAGCCTATTGGTCTCATCTTTATTCGCCGATTTGTAGTCGTCATTCGTCTTTGACTTTATGTGAAGCTTTCGATGTTTATGAGAAAAAAATCACATTTTAATATACCACATCTTCATAATGAGAAATTGACAAAAAAGAAAAACATGAAATTTGTATAAGATACGATGACCAACTGACGACTGGAAAAGGGCGTGGCTTCACCAGCAGCCTAGTTGGATCATATCATTTCTAGTCATTTCAAGATACTCCGATTGGATATTTGAATTTGACTACAGTTCTAACAGCCCTATTGAATGGACGGTATGATTTCTGACGTCATGGGGGCGGAGACTGCGAGTCGTCAATTCTGTCTGATTTTATGTAAGGATTATATTAATATTCCTTGCTTCACAGACGCGCGGTGAACCGAAACAGAGTAATAGGTGTATGATAATTAATGACCCTGACTGATCCAGTTAGTTGTGTCATTACTGTGTGTCTTGTACTGTTGGGAGGCTTGCTGATTGTCTACTTTATGATCTGTGAATCTCAAACAGCAGTCAGTTCCATGTTGACATATTTTTCACAAGTTTCTCTGAGGCATTGCCAAAAGGGGAGATCCAAAACGACTGTTTTATTTTCTAGAACTCGGAATCAATTCTTCTGTGAGAAATGAATTATATCTTTGATCAGTATTTGAACACGAATAAGTCATAAATGAAAAAAATGGAAAATGGATCTTTCAGAATCCCATATCAATCGTTAAACTAACTTGAAAGAGTGCAAAGTGCATAACCCTTCCTTCCATCGTTCACTGATAGCCATATATATATATATATATATATATATATATATATATATATATATATATATATATATATATATATATATATATATATATATATATATTTATATATATATATATATATATATATATATATATATATATATATATATATATATATATATATATATAAATATATAGAGGGCTATACGTACATTCATAATGTAGAAAACGATTTCCCTAGAGCCCAATTTTTTTTACATATTTTGTACCATACTCATCAAAAGTTCAAAAGTTCTAACTGACCTTTGGTATGGCAATTTCGAACTATGGTGGTCAACAATTGACTTGCCTAATAAATAACCAAAACCTGAATTTTTACCGAATTATTTGCTTTTTGCCGAATTCAGTGCTTAGTGGCAACCTCTGAGCTGGATTGGATACGAAAAAGAACATTTCAAATGTGGTAGAACTATATGAATCTTTTTAACACCCGAAAATGTACCATATTATAAACTTGACTCACAATTGATTGGTTGATTAATTGATGATTTTGTGAACGTCCTCCCACTTATCATCAGTTCATAGTTTCATTATCACCTTCTAATTCACCCCCAAAAAAACCTATTTATCGGATGTTGGGTCGTTAAGCAAACAATTAACTATAACATCACATCATAATTCAGGACTACCATTAAAATGATTGAAGCTTGTTGACTATAGAATAGTAAACTGCAAAGTAAATATTATTTTGAACTACACAATTTCCTAAGTGGTATTCATTTCAATTTGTGGTTAAAAACACATTAAAAAAGAAAAAAATGAATGGCGAAACACAACGTTTTGGCCCAATTAGGTGTAAGAAGCACTCGAAGAAGTAAATGAAATATGGACAAAACAAGAACAGAAAAAACAAAGTCAGCAGTACGAGACTGCGTGAAAGACAGAGCACGACTGGTAACGACTTTACAATTGACTTATGATGATTATTCTTGTTTGCTTAATCGTACCCCACCAACGCAAGGTTGTTCTGGGTGTACAAATGAGTGGATGATATCTTAATGATGTATACAAAAACTCGTGGACTCAAATTCATGACAGACTTGATTCAGTTTTCATGGCTATGCCTTTACTAAATATGCCAGACCAGCAACAATATACTTTTATTAATTTTCATTAATTATTATATTTTATTATATATATATATATATATATATATATATATATATATATATATATATATATATATATATATATATATATATTTATATATATTTATATATATTTATATATATATTATATATTATTATATTTTCATTTCATTCATTAAATTTTTATTAATTGATTGTAATTTTCACATGCATGTAGGAGATGCCCTAAAGATGAAGATGTACTTTTCAAGATGTATACGTTTGAAGGTGACCTGTCAAAATAACAGATTCTTTTGATTGAATTTTGTACATACCACTGTATAGGTACTAGAAATACCTGTGTTTATATCAATAGACTGAAATTATAATTCAATGTAGCCCTATTATGCGTGAAAAAGTGTCAAGAAAGAAACTGATCTTTCAGTAAACCAACTCCCTTGCGTCTGGGTTCTGCTAGGCGTGTAAGCCGTTCAATTTCACAATTATTGCTTGACAAATATATATATATATATATATATATATATATATATATATATTAATATCTTTTCTGAAAAAATACGCTATATTTACGCCAATACAGAATTTGTGTGAAAATATACGTACTGAACTCGGCGCGCGAATGACGACGTTCCTATTGATTTCGTTTCGTTTGCTCGCTATTTAGCATCAGTATAGTCCAGGAACGCAAACTTTCACGACGTGAACTCACACGACCGTAGTTTCTGGAATACAACATTTATTTTCATTTAATTTGTTATTGAAGAAAAAACTAGGTTTGCGCAAATGTAAAATGTTGATAAAATGCACATGCTGAACTTGACGCGTGATCAACCAGAAGAACCTCACGAGAGCCTGCCCGCTCATTTCCTTCATACACAAGCAAGTGATTGATGGGCCCTACATCTTCTATTACGCAGTCCCATATAGCGTAATATAGCTGCATGGGAGGGTCATTAATCAACAATAACCATCATCATCATTATTATCATCATTAAGATGATTCACCAATGTAACTAGTTAATGTTGATGTTTTCAATTTCTTCACAGAACTGGGAAGTAATGAATACGGCTGTTCTAACTGGACGTCAAGTATCGCAGGCAATGAAAGTATTCATTGTCAGTCAAGCGGGAAAAGTAGCTGATGTGACTTTACAATCATCTTGTCATTCCGAAGACGAAAGCGTGCTGAAAGTGAGTATATACATATAGCTGTATATAGCCTTTTTCCTTTTTTACACTGAAAGCGCTTCTTGAGCTAGCAAAAGAGGGTCAAGTCAAAGCTAAACTAATGCTCAAAGCAAATCGTTTTTCTCCTGCGTGCCACTTGGTGCAAACGAATAAATCCATTACGAGATCGTATCAAAGGTAAGATAAACTCCCCAAGTCTTAATTTCCTCTCTTGGCCAAAAAGTGGCTTTACTGAAACCGTATAACGAGGCGAAGTGGGTTTAGAAGTTATAGGTATAGGGTGGAAAAGTGGGCGGAAAAGAGGGACCTGTCAATGCAATGAAGACAAAATGATGGAGGAAGGAAAAGATTGACATCCGGAAAGCGGAAAATGTCTGATGAATGAGTACTTAGAAGGCCGTGTATGTTCCCTACCGTTAATAACCTATAGCCAAGCTGATTGGTTAAATCAATTACAGTGTTGTAGCCAATGGTGTGTAATACAGAGTTCAAGATGTTGAACATGTTGGGCAAGAGAAGGGGAAAAAGTTGTAGGTGTATATAAAGAGAGAGAGAAGAGAGGAACGTGGTACAGAATGTTAAAGAGAGGGCGAAGGTGAAATAGGATATGGAAGAGGAAAGAGACGGGTAGTATAATGGAGGGTGAAATGGAACGACCCATGTAGTAACCATAGTAACGTAACGTGTCTTGCTAAATCCCAACCAATATATAACTTCATCTTCATGAGTAAGGAGGCCAAGGTATTTTAGTGTGACATTTTCTTGTGACAGTCTACTTTGCAGTTGTTGACTTATAGTTAGGTGTTGTTGTATTTGCACAGTGTATGAAAGGAATGTGCTGAGTAAGGAGAAAGAATATTACAATTTGTGATGATTTTGATGATAATGAGACGGGTAGACTAGTTACAGGCGCGCGTAATGTCACTCAAGAAACCCGGGTTCGATTACCGCCATGATGGACAATTCTAACAGAGGTTTTTCGTGGCTTCCCGCTGTCGTGCCGTAAAAAATACTTTTTTAGCTGTCGACGCTTGACAGTTATGCTACATGACTTGAATAGGAGAATAGTTATAACTTATACTGTCTTGAAGCTATTATAATTATCTGTGTTTATCGCGTATTAAAATTTTAGTATCTCATACCGTTCAAAAGTTATCATCAAGAAACTGATATTTCGCTGAATCGACTCCCGTGGATCAGGCCATAATCCATTCCTTTCCACGGTTAGAAAAACATGAAAAAAAAAAAACCTTTCGTCTAATTTTAATTCCCATCATCACTGTTGTTGATCACTCATCGACACCATTTGATATTTTTCGAACCCAATGTAAATTATAAATAAATTATTGTGATGATGATTTTAATTTGTTCAATGAGACGAGTAGTGCAAATCTGGTTTTATTGAACTTCTGTTGCAAACTCTTCGAAAATTGATCTATAGATAATATACAAAATATTATTTGATGCAAATAAAATTGAGGAATCCAATTAGAATTTACAGTATATATCAGAATTGACAGTAATATTGAAGTTATTAGCAGAACTGTAAATGTATTATTAAATTGACATCAATATTAACGATTCAGGTAACGATTTAGTGCCTAAACAACACTAAATCGTTACCTTATGTTTGAACGTTTGAATCTTATGTAGGTTTTTTACTTGAGATAAATAGTGGACTTGGTTAGGGAGGTGGTGAGATAAGGGTAGTTAGGGAACTTGCCACCCCGCATTTATGTGCAATTGCAAGAGTTTAAATAATGATAATAATATAATAATAACATAGCCGTCTTTTGAAAGCCACAGGCGATATGCCCTTTAGGTATATTTCTCTGAATTTCCTTTACATTTCATCATATTTTATCAGTCCCAATGTTGGTAATTCTGGCACTAAATGGTATTAAATTGAATATAATTGGTATGTACGAATAGTTTATAGTGCTTTTCTTATAGGACTGTTGTCAGACAAAAGTTTATACTTCATAGAAATAATAATAATGGTTAAGATCCAAAATGTTGCCTACTTCTCTATTTGATCTATACTGATGTAATACTCATTAAGTTAGTAAATCTTGATGGTACTCATCTAATTATGATGCACTTGTGTCATTGATCTTTCCTATTCTACTTTACACAACGTATCACTCCTCAAAGATCACATATCGCTATTTCATTATTAATGGGGGTTGAAAAAAAATCAGATTCGAAATTTCACAAAACAAATTCAATTCACACCACGGTAGAAGCAAGATGGTATGCATTGATTTTTTTTCTTGTTTCGTTCAATTCCCTGCCCTACAGTCATCTACTTTGCAATAAAATTGTTTTTGTGTTGGTCTATCGGCTTTGATATCTGTCATAATAATTATCATTACATTTTTTCAACGTTTGCTCTATAATCTATTCTGCTATTAGCCTGTTTGATCATAGTTTTATTAACTTGATAAAATTATATTTTTTCCATTTCGATTCCAGCTATTTGTAGGTCCGTAATATTCAGTGGCCACACGACAACTGAGATTGGCAACAGAATTTGTATTTATTCATATAAAAAGTTTTCTCTCCGTTTTGGCGATTAAAACCTATTGTTTTGTTTAAGGTATCATCATCGTGCAGTTCAGTGTACGTGGACGGTTCCGAGTTGCGAGGTTCATCCAATGCGTCTGTCTTAGTCAAATATGGGACGTACACTGGCCTAGCCAAGTTCACTGTCTGGATGCCAGAGTTTCCGCTAGAAGTCAACGTGGCAGATTTCAGACTGAGCCAAGTGAAAGGATGGAAAGTCCCTGAAGACCATATAAGGTAGATACAAGACATCATATCACTGAGCTCTGCTACATTCAACAGTTGTTTAATTGGTTGAGGGAAGGAGAAGGGGGAGGGTGCGGTTACATGCTATCCTCCCGAAGAAAAATATCTCTAACACCATCACTCGGAGAAGAAAATTTTGCTCAAGCGTCACCTTATAAGAAATTAAACTATCTTTCATAAAAATTACAGAAGTTTTCACAAAATACTACAGTGTAGGGTCTACTTGTGCCGGTAATTAGTTTTTGCCCTTGATTTTCATTTACAATTAAATTTGAAACCATTATTAAAATTCTGATGTATTACTCAATTGTGTACAATATAGACAATCATATAGTCCAGCTCGATACAATTTTTAGGAGGCCTACTAGTGAGCGAATTCACTCAATATATATAGACTCTCAAAACTTGGAAATACGATGAAAAAAAGCGTGATTTCAAGTTTTACCTGCAGGAAAAAGTTCATTAAGATGGCTTATTCTATGAAAATATGCACTTATTGTGGAATTGGAATAAATAAATGGCCTACATTTTATATTTTGCTATCGGTACTTGGGTAAGACAGTTCTTCGAAGGTCTTAGTTCCCTATTCTCACCAAGTCTATTTCTGGATGTATTATAGTAGAAAAAATGAAAAACTGTATACTAACAACGTTTACTATTTTGCAGCACTGGTATCATCTTTTTTTTTACAAATTTTGTTTTGGGGTGTGTTTTGAGGAAAAAGGTATTAGCAATCTTCACTATTTTGCAGCAACGGTGTTAAAATACGAAGGTCAGTGGACTTATCTGGTACTAATCGAGACGGGTCGAGCCGAGGCTGGACCAACGGTGGTTCCGTTACCGACGAAGCAGTAAACGGAATTGAACAAGACAAACAGACTTCTTGTCGGCTTCGATTTCAACAAAGTCCCGTTGAGGTAAGTTATGAGTCACACGTCTAATCACTCTATTCATTATCAATACTTTTTCTAGCTTCAAAAACTTCCCACTTCCTAACTATGAATCAGGATGACAAAATAAGGCAGTTTAGACAGGACACAACAAGTGCTATTTTGTCACCTAGAAGGATATAGGCCTAATTGATTATGATTCAACTTATTCAACCAACTAGAAATAGTAAACTAATAAGATCAGGGATAAAAACAATTCAATAATTTTGTGTCAAATTCACTTCGTTGACTTCTTTTCAAATCACGTTCTCAATTAGCAAAATGAACAGCAATTTTTTTCATTGGCTCTATTTTAAATTAAGCAATATAATGATGGGCTTTACTTCACCCATCATTACATACATTCCAAGAGGTAAAACAGTTTATTGATTGATTTAGTCTTTATTGGCAACAGAAAAATACATTCCCACTAGTTCTAATTTAATAAAAGGACAACACATACATGAAAACAAACAATAAAAATATATTGCCATCAAACCACCACTAAGTAAAACTAGGAAAATGCAGCACATATGTTGTATGATGGGTGTGATATTTATATGAAATGTACTCGAAATACATTTTGAAATACATTGAGACAAACTTCAAGTCTAGCCTCTCTGCCTCAGTTATGCAGCTCATTGTTGTGCTTGTTGAATATTTCAATCGTTATGTGCCCTAATTGCATTTGTTTGTTAATCTCGCTGATAGGTTTAATCTTGGTCATTTTATATTATATAGCAATGTATTCATTCATAATTTATATATTAATAGATAATTAATAGATTAATGGATATATTTGATATATTATAACAATTGATTATGAGTAAAATAGCTATAATCCAATGTATAATTGATCAAAAAAATTACACTGAATTTTTCTTCACAACGGCTCATTCGATCAATGTGAAACCCTTAACTGATGTGTATCAATGGTATGCTTAAATTCCGTAATTTTTAAATTTATTCGAAGGAAATATTTTTTCATCTCTGATTTATTCTCATAAGTTTTATAGTAAGTTTTTTATAATGGTACAATCAATTTTCAAAAAATTTTTAAATGTTTCAGTATAAAGTTATTGATGACAAGTTTCATTAAAATTTGTTTTCTTGTTTGACATATTTGACAAAAAAAAGTACAGTAAAATTCAGTCTTCACTAGCGTTTATCTAATAAGAGAACTATGTCGTGAAGCTTTTTTCATGGCTACTTCATAGTCAAAATCTGTTTGTTCAAGTGAGTACATTGAAGAATATATATTTGTTTCAGATATATGCTCGATTTCTTGCCACCGACCACGACTCGGGTCGGGTAAGTTATTTTGTCAGTCGGAGGACTTGGCTGAGAGTTACTGATCTGGTGCTGAGCTTGTTGCGTGTCTCTGACCCGAGGATTGCCAGTTTACATGGACGTATCCTTCAAGGTCGGAGTACAGGACGAACAGAAGTACAGGTATGAAAAAGGCCTACTTGGCAGACGCTATGTACTTGTCGCTTTGATATATAAATGAACACAATGTAATACATCATGAAGATTGATGTTGTACTCTTTTTATTAGTTTATTGTAATCAATTAAATTAATTGAAACTAAAAATGAACCCTTATAGAATCAACTTGAATAATATTGTTTATTGTTTATTGTTCTTTCACGATTTTTATAGGACACAAATACATTGTATAAATCAGGTCAAGATACAAAAATTATAAAACTCGGGTCGGGTGAGTTAATTTGTCAATCGGACAGATAAAAATAATTAAATGATAGATGAAGGTAAAAGATAATTAAATGATGAGTAATGGTTCAATGAAAATCCTACTGGGTATTTGAAATTAAAATCTATTCCTGGGATTAAAATAGGTTTTTGTAAAGGTTGCAATTGTAGGTTAAAAAACTGAAAACAAAATATTGTTTAGGTTTTGTCGCCAATAACTGGCCGCGTCATTGGAGCAAAGGAAATTCGAGTGGGTAACGACAAAGTGAGCATAAGTCGACTACTGGTGCGAGTTGTATCCGGACTTCAACTCTCGATCTCGCCAGATACTTCTGTCGAGAACGGCTACATCGCAGAGACTTTAGTTACGAGGAAACTGACAGCACAATATCAGGTGAGACAATAATCTTAAGTTATCTCTTTTGTTATCTCGTTCAGTTTTCACTGAAACATTTAAAATTTCAATATAGGTAGAACGTAATAATGAACTGAATAAATAATCTCCTCTGTATCTTTGACTCTCCATGTATCCAGCAACAGAAAACTAGACACATATATAAAACCCTTATTATTCTATTTTAGTCTTGACATAGAATTTATTCCTTCTGAATTTTGTATGTCTATTCTATTAGTGTAGCATTTTATTTTTAAATCTAACCCTAGCTCATTTGATTAAAGAATACAATCACAATACAAAATCATCTGACCTATGCATAGCATAAAAAATGAAAAAAACAGAGAAAGTATTTCAAGAGTTGCGTGGATGCCTTCGCTAAACCTCATCAGATGAGCGTAGCAAAGACTTCCATTTCAAAAAAACGAAAAAAATCCGGCTTTGATTCTATGTTGGTTTTTGTATGCGGTATACGGGTCAGTCAAAGTAACCAATCGACTTCACACGTTTTCTCCACATTTTGATGTCATACCAGAATAGACTGGAATTGTTTTTGAGCAAATTCAGTTTGACAGTTGATTCAGAAAAAATCTTCAAATTTTGAAAATCACCATAAGAATAACTCTGAAGAAAATATTGAAAAAAAACTCCTTCAAAAGTTCTGAAAATGTACTGAATATAAAAATAATAATCATACATTCTTAGTAATTTTCACAATAATCGGGTAAGAAAAACGAATAAACGCATAAAAGTATGACTCATAATATCAATGTAATAATCAATAGAAAAATAATTATCATTTTATTGAAAATTAGGCTCAAAAGACCAACAGGTTGTACAAAAACAAATGGCAAAACAAAAAGCAGCTAGAGGTTTTCAAACTTTTGAAGAATTCCAAGGTCTCTAGATATAGACTAGAGTGAGTGGATGGAATATTTTTCTTCTAGATTTTCATATTTGCTCATCTCACGATGCATATGTTGCATTTTCCTTGTATAATTAATTAATTATGTCACTTCATACTACATGCAACCGTGGCTGAGTTGCAAACTACTTTCATGAATGAATATTTTCTGGTTCAACATTAAATTTATTATCTTATCATTATCAATATCATTATTATGTCCTCATGTCAACATCCCACTTCTATTCAAACAGCTTACAGTTTCTAATAAAAGTGAATAATTGAACTAATAGTCTCCTGACAATGTAGGGCTACATAATATTCAAATTAGATTGGAAATTCAATAGGCCTACTAGTATTTTCTATTTTTATTTCAAAATGATATTATAAATTATATCATGATATCTGTCATCTATTTGTTTAATTTTATCAATGCTGCAACATTTCTTTTCTACAGGAAGGGCTGTTAGACATCGACCTTGAGTTCTCCGACGGTTCGAGAACTCCGCTCCGTGACGTTGCTGTCTCCGACTACTACCTCCTCGTCAACAGTCTCGACCCCGACATCGTAGCGTTTGCCCCGATGGTAGCTTCCCACCATCCAAGAGTCATCGCAGTAGGAGAGGGAAAGGGCGACCTGCTGCGCATCTCTGTGCTATTAGCGGAAGTGTGTCACGTTATACCGCGAAGAGGCAGCGGAAAGAGTGGCAATGGCGGGCCGCTGGCCGCTACATCTGCTCACGTTGACGTGGATTTCACAGCCAGCGAAGTGCCGCAACGACCCGATTTTGTACAAAATGACGGAGGCAACCTCGGGGGAAGTTATAACGGAAGAGACCGGAAAAACAATAGAGAAATGGCAGCCGATTTACATGACATATTAATCGGCATACCTTTAAAAGATGAGAATAATCACGAACCAACGGTACAAGCGCGACAGCATCATAATGCTATCGCTAACGGTATGGCGTCTGGAGTCGGGATACGTCATCATAATAACATGCACTTAACACCATTAGAGATTGGCATGTATGTCTTACTTGCTGCATTCTGCTTTGCAATCGTCGTATTCGTAGTTTCCTGTGTGGTTTATGCCTCCAAGTTCAAGCCTCAGCCGTTGGAAAGCCCGGTGGCCTTGAGCGGAAGTTCTGGGGGAGGAGGCCTTGGGGCTGCGGTGAGTAGAGTCACGAGCGCGGGAATCAGTCTGGGAGGACCACTAGGGAAGAAACACCCACGAGAATCTACAACAAACGCTCACGATTGGGTGTGGCTCGGCAGGGCTACGTTGGAAAGAGCGTCCGGACATATCGTCAACGGAGGAAATGTCTTATCAAGCGGACGATCACCGCCCATTATAAATAATAACGATATCAATAGTAAGGACCAACAGCACATGCATATCACGGCGAACCCGATGAATGCGGGGGATATAATGGAAGTTGACGAACCGAACCTGGGAACGTGTTTCGATAACCCAAATCATATTGACCTTCCTTCAAAGCCTCCCGCAATTGACACGGCTACTTATTGCAAGAAAGAGAAGGCTTCAAGTAGATATAATGGGTCCAGACCACACAAGTCACAACATCAGGGCAAAACATGGCAAATGTAAGCTGCTCATATGTACCTACAATAAAATCTCGTTAATTCAAGAAATTAAATTCAAATTAAAGTGAAACAATCAATCTTGGTTATTGAGAGTATTCCATCGAATGATTTACCAATTTGATACCTTGAAAAATACTCAAGAGTAACATGAATATCCTACTCAAATCAATAGACAAATGATTGAATTACTAAATTTACCTTCTCACTGTTTTTAGAGACAGTATGAAAGAATTCTTACTGGTATTCAATCGAAACAGAATAAGTAATAACTGATCGTTAATCAGTGTTTGAAAAATATTGAAGAACGTAAAAAGAAAAATATTTTAAACCTGCAGATTGATTGATTTGTAGTGATTGTTGACCTAGTTTGATAGTTACCATTGCTTGCTAAATATATTTGCAGATTTGACTTTTTCACATCTCGGTGATCAAAGATAGGAATTATTCAACCAAGTAGTTACGACTAAATAATGTGAAACAAGTCCATGGAAAATTGTGCTACTGTGCTTGTGTATTACGAAGTGAAGAACAGACGAAAAGCTTTTTCTGAAATAGGCTTAATTGGAAAATTTAGAAATAGAATTACAGAAGAACCTCATGTATATGTTTCTCGTTTATACATTCCTAAGTTTCATTTTCTTATTTCACCCATATACTCTCCATGTCGAATATTTTCATTGTATTAGCAATTTTACATCAATACTTTTGTTCAGTCTGGATCCCTAAAAATGTACTTATGAGATTGCACTGAATATTGAAGCGGAAAGAATTTACTTCACTGTAAATTATTTTATCGTATGTTTGTAGATAGTTACAGGTGAGCTACAGTATTCATGATCTAACATAGACTATGTGTTTAATATTATAACTATGAAAATGATTCAATATTGATATTTTTAGCACCCCTCCACCACTGCCCCCGCACGGACTCCAAACCGAAGGTCAAATGCTCGATGAAACTGACGACGGCGAGTACAAGCCTCCAGTACCGCCCCACCGAAACATTGGAGTAACGGCTCGAATCGGCCCTTCACGCCAACAACCAAGTCCCGTGCCCGGATTCCTCACACAACAACAACAACAACAGTCGAGTGAAAATCGTGCACCATCGAGGCGACATCATCACCACCACCATCATCACAGAAATGGTAATTACCTCAAATACTACATTTTCATCTCGAATGATCTTAATCCATAAGATAGCTAGTCTTTAATGCAAATATTTGTGAATTTTTTTATTGTTGCATCGTGACAAATATACATATGCATCCTGCTTACACGATATATGGTTATTGTTGATGACCTTGCCAACAGCATTATTTGGGGGTAGAAATAAGCAAATAATTTATAAATTGAGTTTACAAAAACCCGCGCCACTTGCATATCTCAAACCCATGGCCAACATGACTTCATTTTCTAAGGCAATGTCTAGACTGTCTGGGCCAAATGGGTAACCAAATATTACCTACTTTTTAATTACCGGTACTACCGGGTATTGAGTATGTCCGGTTCTTAAATTTCATCTTCCCATTTTACTTGTTGCATCATTGCTGTTTTGTTAAATGAAATTATTTGTATTATTCCAGGCAACAACATTAACAACCATCGTAGTGGTAAAGGCCATCATCATGCACTCAAACCACCAGATCTAACTGAAGTGGGTATTAGTCAAGAAGTAGTTGAAGAGCTTCAGTTAATGAGGCTTCACGAAGCTAGCAAGCAGCAGCTGAAAGAAACAATGTACGACCTAGCTCGTGAAGCAGCGCTGGAACTAGAAGACGACGACGAAGATAACCTCCCGAATGCAACATTTGTCGAGTACCCATCCGAAGGTGGCGTATCCAACGGCAACACGAGCAATCCAGAAGTGAAGCGAGCAACAATAGTCGGTAACCCGATGTTCTCAACTGAAGAAGATAATGAAGCAGAGATGGATTTCAGAGTTCGAGAAGAACTATTAGGTCTAGAAGACCTCAACCTTGGCATGGATTATGACCAGATAATGGAGTATTTTGATAATCTCAAAGAATCAAATGCCTAATAGTTATACTTAGAATATCAATCAGGACTTGACGGTGTTATAAAACGTATAAAAAGTGAAAAGTTTCACTTCAATCTAGTCAAAAAGATTATCAAAGATCTTCATTTCTAAACAAATGACAATGCACCTACAAAGATATTTGTACGATATTGTAATAGCTTAAGTTTTATTATGTATAGCTTTGAGAAACATTCCTCTTATATAAAATAAATCCCTGTAGATTATAATGTTTGCATTGAGTTTTGATCGTACAAAATACCGTTATCTCCATTTAGACTTACTTACTAAGTGACCCATCATCAATGTTGAATAGGTAGCATTTACTGGTTATAAATGTCCATCTCTTTCCCTCATTTCATTCACAAGATTTAAGACCAGTTATGTATTTTCTCATAAGAATACCATTACACATAAGCAAACCTAAACAAAATACATAGCGGTTTGACAATGAACACCAAGTACAAACTGTTAGGTATGTTACCTGGTACCGGTACGATGGTACTTTACTCATGTTTTAGTGTAATGGTTCATTCAAAATGTTATTTCATGAATTATCGTTTTTTATACGCAGTATTTATTCTTCTCGATATGCTTTCAAATTTTCATTTGTATAATATGTACATATTTATTAGGTGTTCATGTTTATGGCAAAGGTGCACATTTTATATATAAAAAAAAAGAATCACTCGTACTTAACATTATATAACGCATGTTGAAAAATTCTTTCCTACTAATTTCATCAAATCCCATGTGGGGAAATCTTTACAAATAGCATGGTAATTTGTATCCTTTCAGTAGACCACTGTTTCGTGTAAAATATTAACGACAACAGTTTCTCCCTAGTCCCTTATGTAGAATAGTTTCTTAGAATCAATAAATTATAAGTATTGTTATATATAAGAGGCACATCTTTAATACTATGAAATCTAGTCGGATATAATGATGATTGATGAATTGCTTGGTGTTGTTACATAGAATTATTGTAAAGGTAACGATAAATATAAATATAAATTGTCACACCCTTCACTACTGGCATAGCTAGACTGTACCTTTTTGAACTTTGTTCCAATCAAACTGTGTCAGAACAAACTTAGTCGGGTTGAAAGTGTGTAGCAAATAATCTACGTCAGGCACCAAACTATCCCTTTTTCATAATGAAGATTTTCAGCATTGTCGCTAAATTTGGGAGTACCGATATTTCCCGTCCAGCGATAGAAGTTGTCAAAGTCATACTGAAACTATCATTTTCTGATTGATTTTCGTTCTGAGAGAGAAATGAAAAGGTACAGTTTCAATCGCACAAACCTAAGCGAGCTAACTTAGTCTGAATTGAGTTTTTTTTCTGACAATGATTGGTGAAGACTTGGATTAAAAAGGATACAGTTGATGCTCTCCCTTCACCACTTGGTTGTGTACTATAATATACCTCGTGACAAACTGTTCTTACCGAGTGATTATATATCCATCAGTCAACTAAATGTTACATTGTGAATCATGGGCATCAGCAGGAGGGGGAATTGTAATTAGTCAAAGTATTATTTTAGAATTTTGTAATATATATATCTAGTTAAAATCTAATAGCTAACCCTGCTTTGTAATGAATTGTTTTAAAACGTAAATGGAAAGAGCTACCTGTACTTGAATAGAATTCACCTATTTCAATTCCTCTGTTTTTAACTATTAATGTCATCTCATAAAAATAGCAAAATAAACTAGTCAAATAAACCTGTTGAAACAACTTGAAATAATACAAATTGGAAAATTCTGAACTGCCCCCTTCCCTCCCCCATTGAGGCAAGCTCAATGTGGACTTGGATTACCCCCCCCCCCCCCCTCCCAGCTTATATTTTTCTGCCGACGCCCATGACATGAATGTGTATACATATCCAAACGTTGATACCTAGTAAGGTTCAAATAATATATTAAAGTGTTAGTGGCTACGTAACAAAAAGCCAAACAAGTGATTGCATATAATTTTCATACCCAGCTCAGCTTTGTGTGAATTATTAAAAGAATAAAAATGTACTACTTCTTAGAGAAAGGTTATGTACTTGGAACATAAGATTTGAGATGTAAATTGTTGGTATTGGTACAACGTGAATATATACGTCATTCACGACTATTAATGGATAAACAAAGAGAAATAGTATCGGTTCTATTGAAAAACTTACTGTAAATGATCGTAAGAATGTACCTCATGCTGTTAGATAATCCTGGCCAAACGATTGTAAAATCAATTAAAAATAAAATATAGTATAGTCATACAAATGACATATACTGTGGTAATATTGTCAGTAATATAATATTGAAGTTGTAGTCCTACTCTCAAATTTAAATGCATTGCTGTTCTACGTAATTGCGGGCTCACTTTCTATTGTATGAATGCCTCTTTAAGATTTCATGTTGTAAAAAATAAAAAATACAGTATCCAAAGAAGATGAGTGAAGGTTCCTTTCATTCAACCCATCACGCACAAACTACTGTATTTGAAGGCTTCCTGAAACCAGCAGCTTACCTAATACAGTGCCTATTACATTTGTTCCCCAATTACTGATTAGGGCTAAGGATGACAAGTTACGATTGTTTGGATGGGGCACCACGAGATATATTACGACCACAAAGGGAATAATTGATTATGCTAAAATGTACGGCAACTCATTCAACAAACCGTAAATACAGTGAAACCTCTAACCATCGCTTTTCAAGGGACCAGAAAAATAAAACCATCCATGCAGGAAAACGATCCATCCAGGAAAATTGAGCATTTTATAAATTTATAAATTATATAAATTTAGCAATTTAGCATATGGGAGTGGGGTGAGAAAAAGTGAATGATGCAAGCAGGAAAACGATGGATCCAGGAACAGTACATAGAGGTTTCAGTGTAATAAACTAATAACTTCATGGATATAGTATTGAACAATTCATTCAATAATATTTGTTGGGGACAGGAAATCTTTGATTTTCTCATTGATCATAACTGGTAATTTGTTTTTCTTCGATTCTTCTTCATCTTCATTTCTTCTACTCATAATATTCGTCTTAATCTTTATTTGTGAAATGTTGATTACATATCACTTAATTTGATTTTGTCAAGTTTTGATGTATTGAAAAAAAAATGAGTTCAAAAGATTCTGTCAGCAATTTTGAAATTACCGTAGGCCTTACCCTTCAGGCCCTGATTTTTTAAATTACTGTTCACTTCCTTAAATTTAAACTCAGTTCTATTGGACACGAAAGTAACAACAGAATGCGCTTATGAATGCAATATGGCTGACAAATAGTCACAAAAGACCAGTTAGCAACGTAATATTTCAATGTCATTGTTGAAAATATTAGCGCATTTTTTGAGACTTCACCAGTTCCACTTTTCAACACTATTATTATCATTATTACTATTATTATAACTCTTACAGTTGTGCATAAATGCACGTTCACGGTGCAAACTTCCCTATCCTTGGTCACGACTGTTTGACCGCCTCCCTGACCTTCTGACGGAATTGTTTTACCCTTATTTAACAGCGTACAGTACTCGCAACTTATCCTGGCAAATGGCCTATTTTAAAATTCCATATAGATTCGAGTCTTTGTTGCACGATTGCTTCGATTTTTCAAGCAACATTTGACTTCATACCTCATTGATATTCAAAATTTGAAATAATTCTGTCAACTATTTTGAGTTTACAGTCTTGATTTCTTGTTGCACATAGTGTTGCTACATCAGTACAATCATAATAGACATAGGCCTACATTTACAAATAACTTGGTGTGTATATGAAAATAGCCAGGAGGCTGAATATATGAATTGGGTGAAAGGGAAAGCAAAAGCAGCAGCTTACCCAGATTTATGAGTATATAGAGATGGGCCTACTCATAGTGGAGAGCCTGTTGATACAACACAGAGATGAAATGAGTCTTGAGTGTATATTTGATTTCATCTCTGTGTACTATCAATAATAATAATAATAATAATAATGGTTTTATTTCCTTTTGGATCATTACATGATATAATGGAAAGTCATGAAAAAGTTATATAACAAAAATTCAAAATATTCAATATAAAAATCTCAATATGAACGCACTTTAACAAAACTCATCTAACCTATAAAAGCATTTTTCAATCAGATAACTGCGTAGTCTTTTTTTTAAATACAATTTTAGAATCGAGTTTGCTGGCATCTTTTAGCACAATAGGTAAACAATTAAAAAATCTACACCCAGCATAAACTGGACTTTTCTTGAAGAGCTCCAGCTTGTGAGCCTCCAAGACGAATGCGGATTTGTTTCTTGTGTTGAAATCATGCAGTTTGTCATGCGTTATACTGTCTCGGCTGTTCTCCAGTACGAACGTTATAGTACTGAAAATGTATAAGCCAACAACTGTCACAATGAACTCTCCACTATGAGAAAGCCTATCTCTACTCATAAATCTTGGTAAGCTGTTGTTCTTCCTTTCCCTTTTACCCAATTCAAAAAATATATTTCAACTTTTTCATACATCAGTTCTCAATTTGTGGTTTTTGTCATTTTCTTATTAATTAAGACATAGTTTTACTCAAATAATGTTACCAGTAATTGGCTACTGAAAACTTCATAAGCAGTTTATGCACATAAGCACTGTTTTATGGAGAAATTTATGTTCTATATTTTCAATGGGCTAACAGTTCAAGTTTCACCCAAATCTGGTCTGAGAATTCGGTTGCTTGAGTTGTCACCGAGTGCTACTCTACCGACCAGCTCTGCTGCACAACCACCTAATAAAACTAGTGCAGTTACAATTCCATTGAGTATTACTAAAAATGTACTTGTTATTTCAAAGACATTAACCTGCATCACCTTTGTAAATTATGTATTGCTTGCATTTTTTTTCTGGCTACGCTCATTGGAAGCACGATTTTTTTTCAAATTTGATTATACGTATTTGTAAATAATACAAAACCAAACTAAAGGTTAACAATAAATTATAAGGATCTGAGGGCCAGGGGGTTTTATAAAACTTCCAGTAAATTCTGTTCCACAACACCAAAACTTGATGATACAATTGTTCTACAGAGGCAATTAACGATAAAATGTTGCGCAAGCCAACTGGTTTTACCACGGGACAAGCACCATGACGACCTAGACTAGAAAAAATAATAATTATGGCAATGGTAGCGGTAAAATAGGGATGGCTGAATCTCTACCCCTTGGAAAGTCGTCACTCGTTTGAGTCGTCACTCAGAAAGTCGGTTCTTATATATAATTAAATGTATTAATTTCATCTCTACTCCTCAGAATGTCTGTTCCATGGAAACTCGTCCCCCGCTATTTAAATATACGAAAACAATTACTGAAACTGGGTTCTGTGGAAAGTCTCCCCCACCCAAGGTCGTCACCAATAATATTACATCTCTCGTTGCCGCGAGTGTTACGACTGAAATCTGTTTCAATCATTTTGTGAAGCAACTATATATATGAACACGTGTATTTAGATTTCAGTCAACACACTCGCGGCAACGAGAGATGTAATATTATTGGTGACGACCTTGGGTGGGGAAGACTTTTCACAGAATCCAGTTTCAGTAATTGTTTTCGTATATTTAAATAGCGGGGGAAGAGTTTCCATGGAACACATTCCGAGGGGTAGAGATGCAGTTAATACATCTAATTATATATAAGAACCGACTTTCTGAGTGACGACTTAAACGAGTGACGACTTTCTAAAGGGTAGGGATTCAGGCAACCCGGTAAAATAAAGCATTAGAAGTGAAATGTCAACTGTTTGTAATATGAAGTAGGATATGAAACATTAGGTTAGTAGGTTACTGGTGTGAGCTATTTTATCACCGCAGATGAAGCTTAGAGTTTTGACTGATACTTCAACCAATGCTGGATTAACCTGCAGGGATCGATATCATACATGAATGTTTTTCCTAGTCCTTTGAAAAACGATTCTCAGTACTTGAGAGATTTCACAGAAGTTATTTCAATTTTGACAGCCATTGATTCGTCGAGTTGCTGGTTGCTCTACAGGTGCTGGATGTTTCACCATAAGAATAATCAGTTAGGAATTTGGAATACAATGCTATGTATTTATATGCACTCATCTACTGTAGAGGTTCAAATTTCAAATTTCACAGTGTGCATTTCCACTGCGAGCTCGACTTCTTAATGATGCAAAGACTCAACGAAGAGATTAAAGCTGTTACACATCTAATTTGAGGCATGAAAATTCAAGTATATTAGTAATATTTTATTAATAAATATTTTCAATACATGAGTATTGACTAATTGACTACACTGATAGAAAATTAAAGATATTTTCCAAACCACTTTTTGTCAACAGGAGATATCCAGCTATGACAACCACCAATATTGTTTTGTACCACATATTTAAAAGTGTACGGGTTGATATTTTCCTCTTCTAATCGCACTTCTTCGGCGGCGATTTCGTCCAAAATCTTTTGACTCACAACCATCGCTTTGAATGGTAGTTTATCAGCCACAAGTTTTAGTATCGGTTTCACTTCGGCAAACTCGCAAGTTCCTCCCATTTCTACGATCACTCTTCCACTCTTTACAGGAGTCACGTAATGATCAATAGCACCTTTGCCACCACCCATTCGTTGGCCTTGGCCCTGGAGGAAGGAAATCAATTGACAACATTCGGAACAAATACCGTGAACGATATGAGCATGAAAGATGAGAGGATGATAGAGTGATTATAACAAAGGATGAGATGGGTTAAATACAGTAGGCCTACCATACTTGATTAACAAGTACAATATTAAAAAAGCATGAAAATTCAAGCTGAAAATCTAATATGTGATTAAAATGAAAATATTATGGGTCTAGCCTATACCTTTTTAGTAACTGGCTGCCAGGGGGCATCTAATCGCCATATTGCAAACATTCGGTTGATGTCCATTTTCCTACCGATTCCAAGACGTATCATTTCGAAGTGACCCCATCTCATTCGACCACCTCCAGTTGCCTATCAAACAAAAATTAGAACAATGTACCGGTACTCAGTTATACCCAACGTGAAAAAAAATATATTCCGTTTACTGATTTCATTTCTAGTTTCTATTACCATAACTGTACACGTGTGCAAGTGTACAAGGGTCAAGTGTATGTACATTTCATTTCAGTAACTTACAACAATTCCATACTGCTTATGGAGAAGTGCATTATGAACTGGTTCTGGTCCACGCATAAACTTCAGGTTTTTCACCATTTTTGGCGGACGAACATTTGGAGGTAATTGCGGAACTTTATCCATAAATCTAAGTTTTGGTCTTTCTGGAATTTCTAGATCTGAAATTATAAAAGGATGGATGTGGTTTAGCTTATTCTGTAATAAGCGGATGTTAGTTGACCCTTTCTGGTTATTTGTCGCGCCTGCCCGAACATTGAAAAAACTAGGTCTTCATTTCATTTCATTTTCAGTTACTTGTCAGGCCAGCCCCAACATCCAGTTTTAGGCCATTTATCTTAAAAAAAAATACAGCAATGCCATCTATTAGCAAATAGCTGCAACTAGATGAACTCTTATCTAGTCTATGAGCCTGCAATTCATGGCTATCTAAAGCTTTGTTATGTTATAGAAATGAAGCTACCGGTATCATGGAAATAGAACTGTCAAAAACAACAAAGAATGTTGTCTCCATTCCATGTTCTAGTGATGTTTTCGATCATTTTCCAAATGTAACTACCAGCCCTCTCAGTGATTGGAAATTTAGATCATGTAAGTCGCTTCAAGAATATTTTGAATGACATAAAACAAAACCGGTAGTGTGAATTGATGTTGAGAACGATTTGTCTGATAATGAAAGTAGGCCCAGGTAAGTGAAGCAATGGAGTTACGCTGGCATGACCTTATGTGACCTTAAGAGTTCGCTAGTAAAGAGTCCGCGGTAAATTAATATTCATGACCGGTAAGATTTAGCCTCATAGACACCTTACATTATTTGTTATTTATATTCAGTTCAGTTCTTTATTTCTTTAGAGAGTTTGTAGCCTATATCTTATTTACATGTGATAAAGTTCTTTTTACTAATAATATATTAGTTTATATAAAGTTCAGCAGTAAAACTAAGCATAGAAATAAAATATGTGAAATGTAATACCTTGCATTATAGGCTAGCTATCGTACTGATGGATAGACAACAGCATTCCAGACCTGTCCAACCAACAGTATACTAAAAACAAAAAATGTGCTGTTTCCGCGGTACAAATTACACAACCGTACTTCAGCATCACGCATTCAACTGATAGTTGGAATTATATATTCGATAACGTTTCCATGTAGGCCTACACAAAAAGGATAGCAAACGTATGCATGTATTTTTTCTCTGAGCTCTTGCTCCGTCTTCACTGATGTCTTCTTTGTAGAAGATACCGTATCTCGTACAAATCGTAAGGTAATCAGTGATCAGTGGTAACAGTAACTTGATCAAGAAAACTTTGGAGATCAGATCGACAACTCCCCAGAGCTATCTGGAGAGAGTCTGCATTAGAAATTAGCATGAGTTGCATATGCATAAACCTATAATCCAAGGTAATATGAAACGTAGTACTGTATAACTAGATATAATCTGATTCTAATATTTATGAAACTTATGATTCTGAAAAAAAGAAAATGGGCCTAATAATGTTTTTCCAACTTTTTGCTTTAAGAAGTTGAGCCTATTTACGAAGCAGTTGCAGTTCCTTACTTCCGTTTACATTTGTATATATACAGTATTCAAGAGAGAAAATGGAAATACATACTGTAATACTTTGGAGGAGGTGGAAAATATTTCAGACCAGCTATCTGTATAACATTTGTTGAAACACTGGGTCCTGAAAGAAAGAAAAGACATAAATCCATCACACTATTAACAACTTATAGTCTTGTTGTCCATTCGACACAAACCTTACCCTACCCAGTCCACGAAGACAGTCCCCACGAAGACAGTCCACGAAAATTCGTAGGTAAAGTTTTCTCTCACCTTAGACCCACGAAATTTCGTGGAAATAGTTTTTCAGTAGGCCCCCAACATTAAATTCACGAATTTTGTGGATATAGGACCTAGTGGCTTCCAATTTGAAATTAGAAAAAATCACAATGTTTTTTGACTGGATTTATTCAACTTTCCAAATATTTTTCAAAACAAGTGTCCAACCAATTTTGCTCCAAGACAATATGGATCCATTCTGGTACTAGGCCTAGTAGCCTACTATTGGCCTACACCAAATTGGCCTACACCAATTTAAAAAAGTTTCAAAACGATTGATAACTTTTTCTAACCTGAATGCCGGGCACAAAAAAATACACAAAATGAAAGCCACATTTTTTACATTAAGCCTGCAGGTATGTGAAATTGCATCTTGGTAATTTTACTGATTAACGTACAATGGCCAATTTTTGTTCGATGTTCACGTTTTTGGTCTCTTCTGATAGATAAGTGTTCATATATCTATTGTGTGTCGTTTGGACATTTTGCATTTTGTTTGTTTCAATATGTTTTTTACTCACTTGAAGTTGATGCTTTGTGATCTGACAAGGGTGACAAAGGTGGACAGTAGGTTGGGTCAAGGTTAGGTTAGTGTTCAAACCTCGCGTATACCGCTGGCAGGCGGAACGGAGCTTATATAGGCCTACTTGAAAAAATATTAAAAATTTAAAAAATGAAGGAAAAATAGGTGTGGTATGTTAATCAGTAAATTAGCCAAATGCCAAATGGCAAATGACGCCAGTAAGATTCCAAATTCAATGGCTACGCACATCACATAACCAATGAACAACAACACAGCACGAGGTGTAGTAACGATGTTTTATTTGAACCACACAGACTTATGTTATTTGTCGATTCAACTTGGGCACTGAGACAAAACCCTATCATTGAGCTTAAACATATATAAAGTTATAAGCACTATAAACTCAATGACACTATGCCCTGCCAGGGTCGGTGACAAATAGGCCTACTAGTCCATGTAGACTAGACCTAGGCCTAGATTTTAGACAGCTTCAGGAGAGTGGGCCTAAACATTTCAATTGACACATAGGCCTCTAGACAAACCCACGATAATCTGCTATAATCTTCCTAATAAGTCTCGTAAAGTGCGAATTGAAAAATGATTGAATTGCATATTCAAAGGGCATAGGTGCCAAGCTGTGTCTAGCATACTTACTTGCAACATGGTCAAATAACAGCAGGCCTACTGTACCAAACTTGTGCATATTGAAAATATCGTCGACCCAAGTCTAATCTAGGCCTACAACTATTTGTAGCTCAATCTGTAATCAAAGTGAAATTTCAACTTTGCCAGTTAAAGTTTTCTCTTCAGTTTTGTAGGTTAAGTTGGATCAAGTTCTGAGACCAAATCTTCGATGTCAGGAGGGCGGTATGTATCGAAGGATAACCTAGTTTCTACAACGTTTCACTAAATGAGAAAACCCGCGAGTCGAATAAAATTTGAATCAAAATTCTTTGCGATAAAAAAAGATTTTTTTCGACCATGGTCATAAGTCCTTTTATAATATTTTTTGATACTTGGAAAACGTGGGATTTGCATTGTGACATGAGCTTAGAAGTATGGAAATCTAGAATGGAAAATATTGCGTCAGATCAATCCACATCTACGGACCTTGGATTACTTCAAACGTTCAAAAACCTTGCCTGCAACCTGTTGATATTAATAGTGCTGCAACCTGTCGCATATACACTTTGCAAAACCAATTGATCCCAACATTCAATAAAATTGATAATTTTATTGTGTTTTCTTTGTTATTTCCCATCTGAATGTTGTGAAAGTCACTATAAATATCCGTAATCATATTTTCCATATTCAGTGAAAATTTTGAAGTTTTTGAAAATTTTCTCACATTTCAAGTATTTTTCATTTGTGTTATCCTTATGAGGATTTTTCAAACTTTCCGAATTTTTCCAGAAAAACCTTCTGAAAGATTTTTCTGAAAAACAATCCCAACCTATTCTGGAATGACAGAAATATGTAGAAAAGATCGATGGCCGATGGGTATTTTTTCCTGACCTGTATGCCGCGCACAAAATTACAAACAAACAAACAAAGAAAAACAAAGCCCATTTTTTTTTCGGTAAGTGAAATGGAAATCTTTGCTACGCTCATCTTATAACACCTTAGCGAATTGGTGTTTGTTTTTCGAGTTTCTGGTGTTGCCTGATAGATCTTGATAGAAAAGTGATCGAAAAAAAAAATTGTCGCTTTTTTTAAACACACTTCAATACGATAGTTTTTGGATCGACGTCTGTATTTTGACAGCTCTAATATGGTGGAGGAAGGGCGACTGTGAAAGTGTGAATCATCCACTGATCAGTCGAATCATCATGCACGTGAGTTTTTACCAATTGTATTAACCACGTGCACGTTAATTCATTTATAAAGGCCATTGGTCGCGGCTTATGAGTGCGGTATATACTTTTTTTTGTAAGCCATAGAAAGTGTTCTGAACATTATCACTAGTTAAACGCGAAATATGCGTTGTAAGATGAGCAAGATATCTGAAGAAGGTATGAAAGTCTTTGAAGTAGTTTTACCCTTGCTACTTTATCGACTTTGGTATTCTAAACACCTTGATATCTGAATAAGCTATAAAAGTCGTTAAAGAAGTTCTACTCTTGCCACTTCATTGACTCTGGTATTCTACACACCTTGACGCATATAAAAAATACTTCATTGTTGGTCAACTCTTGAATCTAGAAAGCAGTGAATCTTGACAACTTAATTCTGTCATAATTTTTATGATATATTTTATGAATATTATCAGTCATTTTATTTTTTTTCTTCAAAACGACTGATCAGAATTGCTTACAAAATCGTAATAATGTGTAAAATCCATGTATACACATTTAGAGAAAATTTCATTCCATTTGGAGAGATTTTATTTTTCAACATTTTCCGCCCAGCCAAATCTTATGGGGTTTTTAGAAACTTTGAGATGATTTTTCTCAAAATCGGTCTGACCGATTCATTCCAAAAACTATACAGTTCTAAGTTGGATGAGTTTGTGTGTACAAAAAAAGTTCCATGTTCATCAGTCAACTCTTGCGACCTGTGGAGTGCTTACAAAAAAAACAAAAAAAACACACAGACAAAGCTCTATAAGAGTGGGATGGAGACTTCACTACGCTCATCAATTATTTAAGTGAGTTTCCAGTTTCTAACTTATAATTTTCCAATTCTTATATTGCCCAGGCTTTTTCAATAAATATATTACAAGATATATCGTAAAACACCAAATTTCCTCCCCAAAAATCAAAATTAGTTGCGATAAAGGTCACAATCAAAAGAGGAACATGATTTTTCAAATAACCGATTGAAGATTCAAAACGGATTCTTTTTCAACAAAATACATTTTGTAACCAGCCACAGCTAGGGATTTCCACATTGGTAATGAATTTGGTAACCCCCACCCTCCCCACCCGAAAAAAATGTGGCAGAAATAGAATTTATAAAATGTTATCATCATAATAATAATGATAAAATGCGAGTCCTATCAAATGCACTACCACGGTATATGGGCGGAATTCATGTTCAACCACATGATTCAACCATTCTATGGTTCAACTAATACGAGTCCATTCATTCTTAGTCCATTCAAGTTCAACCACGGCCATGAGCAATACGTTGTAGGAACTAGAATAATCACAATCAAGGGGGGAACCGAACGATACTCACACCTGTTGTTGATTACGGGATTTTGCACACGTGACAAAAATTGTACTTTTGACAGTGACAGCTTTTTACGTCTGCTTTGCTAGACTGGGGTTCAGTTACCTTGTTGAGTGTGACCTTCTTTATTCTACGGTCTGACTGAATTAAATTGTCCAATTCAAATTACAATATGGTTGCAGGCAGAGCACTACATTTTGTATTTAAAGTAGCTGATCGAGCTATTACTGCTAAATTTTATCGAGAAATCCTTGGAATGAAAGTACTGAGACATGAAGAATTTACAGAAGGATGTGATGCAGCTTGCAATGGGTAAGTCGGCACACAGATTTATGTATAGGCTTGGCCTAAGCATTGATGACCCAGACTAGTACCAAACCTCTATACTTAATGCTAGAAGACTACGCTAGTCCAATAATATGATCATGAATTCATAATCCTGTTTGATTGGCCAGTTTCAACACATAATGGTAAATCTATAGTAGCCGTGCTCATCTGTATAAGGGTTGTTAGATGATTGTTAGGGTTATAGGCCTAGGCCTAGGTAGTATGGTTATAAAATCAATCAAGTATCTATTCCCACTACCCGGCTCATGAACATACTATTCCCTGAACCGTTGTTCGGGTCAAGGGAGTAGCTGACGTACACGACCACTTCTAGTCCTATGAGCCAGCGTTCAGTTCGTGGCCATAGTCGGCATGCGTGGGCACTTCTATTCCTACAAACAAGCCAACGAAATACGCTCCCCAGTAACAGGTAGTTAATTTGACCGAGAACAGACAGAGAAGGAAGTGGACTCAGGATTGCGAGTCATAGGCCTAGTGAAAACGATTAAAACGAGATAGATGCAGAAACTAGAACGATAAATGCTTGGGGGAAAATGTGCAACTCCGATTAGCTATAGACTACTAGTCGAAAAAGTATTTAACCCTTTAATTATTTGAATTTAGTCTCAAGTCTTATTAATCTTTACCCGTGGCTTTACATCTATTACAGACCCTATGACAACAGATGGAGTAAAACCATGATTGGCTATGGCCCTGAAGATACTCATTTTGCCATTGAGCTTACATACAACTATAGTGTGAAGTCCTATGAGCAGGGAAATGATTTTCTGAATATAACTATTCGGTCTAAAGAATCTATTCAACGAGCAAAACAACAGGGCTGGCCAATTAAAGAGGAAAGCGGTGTGTTTTCCCTCCAAGCTCCTGGAGGTTATCAATTCTTACTGATAGATGAACCTCAGCCAACAAAAAGAGGTTAGTTCTTTCTTCAGATTATTGTTAGAAATATTTCGTTACCCATAAAGCTGGCCTTACATGAATATTTTTTATGCGGGAGCGGGACAGTGCATCGCGATTAAACAAAAGTGCTGCTGCCTAGTAGCAATTCAAGCAAGTTTGTCAAAAAGATGAACATGTCTATAGTGTCCCCGCTTTTCGTGGCATGACTCGAGTACGTTGACTGTTTGCTGTAATTTTGTTTACATCGCTGGTGTCTTCTCAATCATAATAATAACTATATGAAAACAAAATCTCATAAAAGAAGTAGTATGCACATAGACAAATTGATCAATTATGGAATTATTTTATAATAACAATTCATGCTAAAATCGAAACAGCTGTTCTGGAGTAAGCAGTACGACGGCGACCTCAAGCGGATTCTATCTGAACCCAAGCTACATCCGGCCATTCCGCATGCGATTTACTGCGTCGCGAGCCAAAAGTTTAGTAGAGCTGAACTTGTGTGACAAAAGCACGCACCATCATGCAGTCTTTGCTGATTGGTCAATAATTCAAAATGGCTGACGTCGCTTTCGCATGCGGTTGCGATATCGCATCGAAAATATTCATGTAGGGCCGGATCAATCATCATTTAACATCTGAATATTGTATTTCAATTTCAGATCCGGTAGAGAAAATTGCACTTGCCAGCTCAAACATTCAGGCCACTACCAACTACTGGCATGATATTCTTGGTTTAAACATATTTAACCAAACTAAAGAAACAATACTCCTCGGATTTTCTGAGACGCAGGCAAAATTAGAATTCAGGAATATTGGTAAGTACTACAATAATATTCTAATGGTAGATTCTTACATTCCATAAATTACACTTTGGTCAGCAATAAACTCTACTAAACAAATTCTTCCAGGTAAACCTGTAAACCATGCTCAGGCGTATGGGCGGATTGCGTTTTCATGTCCTTTCAACGATCAACCCATAATAGACAAAAAAATCCAGGCAGCTAAACAAAAGGTTCTTACACCACTAATTTCTTTGGATACACCAGGCAAGGCAACTGTACGAGTCATCATATTAGCCGACCCAGTAAGTAGACTTACTATATTTATTAGACGTATCGATACTTGTGTCTCACATACGTTAATTGGCATTTAGTTAGCCCACATTTCCTTCTATTTGTTATTTTACGGATAATTTTCAAGCATCTGGATTTGAAATGTCAAGGGAATACTAACCAGAATTATCTATGATAAAAGGTGATGGGAAGGGGTGAGTTCACTGAGTCAAGCCGAACTAACCAAATGCTTCCCTAAGTAATCTGACATACAGAAATAGTTATACTGACCATAGTACTGTAGTTAGCCTTTGAGAACATTCAACTCATTTTTATCTATCAAATACTTATAGAAGTTGAAATAGATTTTTTTTAAATGGGTAGGTTGGCAACACTCTAAACCACCATCTACGAGATTGGGGTTCAATTCCTGCCTCTTTTGGCGTTTCCCTTAATCTTTAAAGTGATACGTAACTGAAATGGTTTCCTACTAATCAATGGTATAAAAATAAAGCCCGACTGATTCCTTCTCACGCCGTCATGAAAAGTTCAACAGCCAACTTGTAAATCCCACAGTGACATAAATGTCTTTATTAGTTGAAGAACGTACCTTCATTACAGGATTAAAATATTTGTTTCTTTCAGGACGGTCACGAGATCTGCTTTGTAGACGATGAAGGTTTTCGTAAGTTATCGCAAGTGGACGTGGAAGGTGATAAACTTCTCACAAGGTATATCGCTAAAGATTTAGCACGAGCCTGAACAAAACATGATTTGAAAATAAGATTAAGGTGGTGGATAACTTAAGCATAATATCTAAAAATCAGAATGTCACTTGAAAATTCCATTCGAGTTGTACCTAATACAAAGTAACTCGAATAAGATTTTTGACATCAAGTCTCCCTACACTTTTGAATTACTCGATGCAAAATTCCCAATTAGCCATGTTGAAAGATAAGCACCATTCTGAAAGAGATGGAATTCATTTGGAATTATTAGGTCGCCTCTACGATATATCAATACACAAAATACGTAAAATCTGTCCAATGAGAAACCTTAAGATACATTATTTTGTTTTATGCCAAAGTGCATTGTGTTGAAAAAATATAATTGAGTGCAATGTCTTCAACTCTCATATCATCCATCACACATTGATTACCTTCCATTAGATGTAATTGGTGTCAAGACCTAGTAGTATTTAGCGATCTGTTTACTGTACTGGTATCAACTGAATATGTACTCAATAAAAATGCCTTGAATAAATGAAACGCAATACTGTATACCCATAAATAAGATAAATGAAGATTAATTTTCTCATTATGAATCTTGTATTACTTCTGAACAATATGAACTATGAAGTGAATATTTAGGCCTACTCAATAAAAAGTATGTTGAAGAAATAAAATGCATTTCCAATGCATAAGATATTATAGATTTATATTCTCATTTTAAATCACGTATTGCTTTCGACAATAACATAACACATAATTTTGACATTTTCATCCCAACATCCACATGTCACTAATAACAATGACATTTGGTAGTCAAATGGAAAACAAAAAAAGATGAGATGCCTATATATTGATAACTGCAGGTTGGAAAAATTTGATGATTATTCTTTGCTTAATGCTCCAACAACGGCTACATTCTTCGGGGCAGATTGTAAATGGATGACGTACGTAATACATATACATTTACACCCATGTACAGTATTATGCTGCTTATGCAGGACTAAAAAATGCCAGGCTTGACTTTAGTTCCAAGTCTTTGCAACCGACTAGGCCAGACAGGATAACTGGAAAATATCAGGACGAAATTAATGTTGGGAGATAACATTGATACATCGTGCATAGTTTGCATTTTTTTCTACCTGAAATGGGTGTTTACTGATGGATCTTGATAAGCTCTACTGAATGAACTGAAGAAGCCACATACAACAAATAATTGATATCAAACTGTTCAAAACTCATATATAAAATTAATTTTTGCTATTCATGAAGGTCAGGCATTTAGTAAGAGTGCATAACGTATTATAACAATTTTAATGCATGTGGCTACAAAAAATTGACCTCATCCACAACTGGTAACCAAAAGCCTTCATTTACAATTGATTGAAAAAGAATGAAAACTGGGCACGATACTCTGACATTGGATGAGTGAAGAGAAGACACAATTTCACCGTACTAGAAAAAACATTTTTGACTTTGTTCACGACAGCCGACAGGTCAAACAAAATGTGGAGTAATTTAAGGAAACTTGGCATGATACACATGTGTCACCACCCAACTCAATAGGAACTGTATAGTTTTGAGACGCTATCAGTCGAATCACTTTTGAGAAAAATAATATAGAGTTTTGAAAACACAAAGGGAAAATATAAAAAAAATATTCAATTTGGATAAATTCAAAATCTTACAGAAATAAAGCACATTATTCTCAAGTTTTACTCAAATCGGATAAGCCGTTTCGAAGATGAAAATTATCAAGTTCTTCACATCAATTAGAGGGCTCTATTGAGAACCTATCAAAAAATGATCTAGGAATTGAACCAATTAGTTGGTAAAATGATTGAAATTATCAAGTGGTGAATCATGTAGACCAGGGCTTCCCAACTGGCTCCTGCGGGATCTTCTCAAATGACCCATAGTATGATTTTATGAACCAATGTAAAATCACTGCAATTTGATATAACAATCTGTGTCGACAAATAAATGTAGCAAGGGTTGCACTGTTGTCATAAGCCAAATGGTAGGGAGACGTTTGAACTTACGATAGGGGCCTATAGTTGATAATTCTATACAAAACATTCAGATAGCCATAAGACTGTACTTTGGCTCTGTCCAACCGTTTTGCTTGTGACAACAGGCGCACTCATTTGGCAACTTTGTGAGCTTTCTCGTTTGCATCATGCCGCTTATATAGACCTAAATGAAGACATAAAGATGAAAAGTGCGATTCAAGTAATTGAATTTTGATTTTTTTTTAAATGTTCAGTCGTCAAGAGCTTGAATATGAGGGTATTACAAATTTGTTCTTTGCATACCGGCATACCATAATGAAAACAAATGAAAAATGAATACAAATACTGAACATTCAACTGTGTGGCCCACCTCAACTTTTATCATGAAAAATTGCCTTCAGTGATATCTAGTTGGAAAGCTCTGATGTAGACAGTGAGATAATGGATGCAAAACTAAAGTGTGCTCAACTTCACCATTTTCTCAGTAGGTCTATCCAGTGAAACCTCTATGCATTGTTCCCGGATCCGTCATTTTCCTGCGTGTCATTCATTTTTTTTCACCCCACTCCCATATAATCAATGTTGAATTTTCCTGGATGGATGGTTTTCATGGATGGATGTTTTTTTTTCTTTCCTGGTCCCTTCAAAAACGATGGACAGAGGTTTCACTGTACAGTGAAAGCTCTATCCCAGATCCATCGTTTTCCTGCTTGTACCATTCATTTTTTCTCACCCTACTCCCATATAAATAATCAATGTTAAATTTTCCTGGATGGATCATTTTCCTGTATGTATGGTTTTATTTTCCTGGTCCGTTCAAAAACGATGGATAGAAGTTTCACTGTATTTCACATAAAATATCACTCACCCTACAACGCATATGCTGCATTTTCCCAGCTACCAAAATCAGTACTGAAACATTCGTAGGCCCAATTTTGAAAAACAAGCTATGAATGACCTCTGCTTCCACGGTTCTTGTTGACGGTACAAAGTGGGACACAATCGTCTAGCCAAGATCATAATTTCTTAAATCATTCGGATGCCATTTACGTAAATCAAACAACAATGCGAAGCACTTTGAGAAGTTGAAAGCACCTAGATACAGAAATGTTGCTATTGCAGTATTATCAAATGAACCTACCTATATCAGTTCTACTTGTAGAAAAAAGATTATATAGTGTGAGACAGACTCTTGTGAAGATATTATATGTTGTAAAGCAGATATATGATGGAATTTGTTCAACTTTTCTTGAAACGAGTACTCAATACATTCGTCTATTGTTGTCTTATAAATACGGAACCACCAGGACACAAGTACAGTATGTTACTCATCGTCATTATCACTGCCAATCAACCGATAATATTCATCATTGTCAATTTCAATTCTTAGCGGTGATTTCTGGCCAACTGTTTTCTTAGAGTTAAGCTTCGATCTGAGATCTCCAGCAAATCCTGACTGTAGCTTCTGTCGTTGCACGGCCGGTTCGTCGTCTGAATCGCCAGCCGATGGGATATCACTTTCCGGCGTGTTTTTTCGCCTTCTGTCTACCTCGTAATCTTCATCGTACGTCAATCTCCCTTCAGTCCGTTGGTGACGTAACCTACTCCACACAGTTGAACTTATTTTAGCAGGCACACGAATGTGGTCATCTGATATGTGCTTTGAACGCTCACCCGACCCAGTTCTTCTCCTTATATTATCGTCATCCTCTTCCATCCTACAATCAAAGTTGAAAATATACATGTAAATTGAACTGTATTTGCTAGGCCTATATGTATTGCAATACTGGTACTCAGTAAGCATTTCACAAAATTCAATATTCAGCTTTTTGCAATTTACAGAATTCTTCTTCATTTATCAAGATTGTCGTTTAATGTCGACTATTTTGATCAATACAAATATAAAAATATAACAAAATATATAACAAATAATATTCAATACTATAAATGTACACAAATATAAATATAAATTTGTCACTTTACAGTCTGTATGCACGATCGCATGTTTGCTATGTTCTAAAATCAACAATCAGAAGTCTCACACAATATTTTTTCAAATGTTTTCCTTTTCCTAAACATCCTCATAGTAACCATTCTATGTTGAGTTTTCGGCCAAGGTCAGCTCGTCAGTAGCATTTTTTCGAATTGAAGTGTGCATACGTCGAGAACAATAAATAGCAATAGACTGCTCAAGAAGAGATTTAGATCTCAAAAATATTATTAATATTTGATACTATAATTTCTACTGTACTGTATTCAATATCCAACCAAACTCCTAACTTTTCAATATTTTTACGTCAAGACATATTTCAATATTATTCACAAATTCTTGAGCCAATTTTTCCCAATTTTTCTACGAAGACATAATCGAATATACAATCTTACTGGTAGGTATAATTTGCAGCGCACAGAGCTAGTAGTTCAATCGTTTTAAATGACCCTAAATTACTCATTGCTTCAATAAAACGTACCTTCTTTTTGACGGAGTTGATCTGGTTGGTTGACGATCAGCTGCCATTCCATGCTGCAAGCGTTTACTCAACACAGTAGAACTAATCTTCGGAAGAGTCTGTTCACTTTCACTCTCGTCTTCTGAGGTATGTCTACAATCGTCTCTCCTGTTTCTGAACGGAACACGAACTCTACTGCGGATATCATGTCTGTCCTGGGCACGAGTATCTACATCATCATCAACGTGACGACTTTGTACGTCTCTTTTCAGCTTGTATCTCAAATCATCTCGATGTTCATCTCTCTTCAATTCTTCCGTATTTTCTTTTGCTCTCACTTTCCGCCGAGCTTTGCGCTTCTCTATTTTCACCTCTTCATCGTCAGCATACATACGCATACGCGGCACCTTACTTCTCGTCGAGCGCTCCACCTCTTCGCTGTCGCTCGATTGACTGCCTTCAGACCGATCACCTGATGCACCAATGCGATCAAGAATAGATCGACCGTCTGGTTTATTATGAACCACTTGTGGGGGACCTCGTTCCCTGCTGCCACTCCAGGTTTTGGCTAGAGCACCCCACGGATTCTTAACGTCATTTAATGTCTCGACCACTTCATTGAGAAGAGGCTGATCATCAAGGTCACGTCTTGCTATCGGTCTTTCTTCTCTTCGATAACGCCTCTTTCTGGATTCAGTTAACAATCCTCGGATGCCCCCATAGTTGGGATTGCCATATTTCTTGTAATACTGGCTGAGTTTTTCCGCTTGAGGATGTTTCTTGTCGGAACGAGTGGCGAACCGCAAAAGAACATTCTTTGCTTTCGGATGAGGTAGTCCGACTCTCCATTTACCGGGCGGCACCGGTATTGTAATATTTGCCACGTCAACGGCAGCATCATCAACGTCCGAACATTTCGTTGCATCATCAGACAGCTGAAAAGAGCAAATGAAAAAGCTATGAGCCTGTGACAAGACAAGTTTTGATGAAATACGAGAAAAGTTGTTAAATTTACAAATATTTGACAAAAGGCCTAATGGACCCGGGTTTACCTTTTCACCAATTTCCTGGTTTTTGCTGTCATCATCCATTTGTATGTCATCGTCATCCGATTCGTCATCACGCGTCACGACCACTACGACCTCCTCTGTGCCGTCTTTTAACAATTCTTTTTCAAGTTTAGGTGAAACAGCTTGTGGACTCACTTTTTCTACAACTCTGACTGGTTTTGAAAGTCCCATTAGAGCTCTTGAAGCAGAAACATCGTCCAGCCACACTACGTTACCTGAAAGTGATTATTTGACGTAGTTAAAAGAAAAAATATACAGTGCAACTTTGACTTGGGAGTTGACTGCATTGGAGTTCAGGGCAGAGTCTAATTGATCGATTGATTAATTTGCCTAACGACCCCACCAACTCTACAGCTAGGTTATACGGGGGTACGAATAAGCAGGTGATTATGAAATATGATGTGATGATAAGTGAAAGGACAATTACAAAAACCCATGCATTAAGCGGGACTCGAATCCAGGCTCAACGGTGACTTCAGTTTCTGGAGCGGTGCCTCAGCTGACCGCTAATTAATTTAGAAAAGAGTCAACGGGTCAAAAGTTGAAACTTCAATTGCTACAATATTTGTGGGCCTTCATCTATAAAATGAACATTTGTTTCAACCTCAGAAAGACACTTCAAGACATAATAGAGCATATTTTTATATTTTATTTTATACTTGGTTTAACCACTTGATGGCCGCTGGCGCAAACATGCGTCCGCAACGATCATGCTGCCCACGCCGCTGGCATATATTCGCTTTCTCACACATTCCGAAACGTTTCATTTTTCATCTTGACAAAATCACGTCACATTGATATGGGACTTGTAGGGCCTTACTGACATCTGGGACATATATTGGGAAATGAGTTTAATTTTTTTTTGCCAATGGAATACTCTTATATATTGGAAAATGATAATATACAGTCAGCTGTTATTCCAAAACATTGTTCTAGAGTAAATGTGTCAAATTGACAAGCCTCTGAACACTAAATAAAAGTGATATTGGCAAATTACTGGTTTCACATATCAAGTACAACAATAGGCCTGGATCAACACAATAAAACCATTTGTTTCTGCAACAAATGTTATGAAAGGCTATCTACACACAAGTATTTGTGCAATATAACGGTAAAGACCTCGGCTCGGGCGGTATGGTAGTGATTTCGTAACCCAGTTGTCAAATGGTGAACGACCCACTGTACTGATGACTACGATCCATTTGCGTCTCACAATAGACCATATATTTCAAACCGAGACGCGTGGCCGAGTGGTAAGACACTGAACCGTCATGCTGGAGACCGGGGTTCGATTCCCGCCATGGTCGACCATCCTGACCTGTAGGGGTTTTTTGTGGTTTCCCACTGTCATTCAGGTTGATACTGAGATATTTCCTTAACAACAGGCCAGGACCAACTCCTTCCCATCATCCAAAACACCTAATAAAATAGCCAAAGTTCAGCTCATCATCCCATCACCTCATTCATCATCCACCGACGCCAATAGATCGTACGCCTAGCTATCAGTATAGGTAGTGCGTCGTTAAAGCCCAATATATATAAAAAAATATATATATATATTTCAAGTCAAGATAAACTATAATCCTGCGGTATGGATATCAGGTGTAAGATTACAAGGTTTCCTTACAAGAAACATCGTTAATCCACTCTATAGAAGCAGGTCCATATGCTTTAAAATATGAAAATATATCTTCCGTGCTCATATCTTCTGTTCCTCGCATGTGAAGCGCGTGTAAACGAAACGTTTTGTCGGTCCCCTCTTCTTCTATATTTACACCAACACTAGAAAGAAAAAATATATTTGTTTATGAATTAGTGGCACTACATGTATTACAATGCCCGACCATTTTGAGATGGCAGATTGAATCCAATTATGGGTACCGGTAGTTCAAGTGGGACAAGTATTAATGAAAAAATATGTACCAGCAAGGAGTAACAAAACCAGTAGGTGGTAAAATGCAATTTTTATGGTGTGACATGATTACCGTTCAAGTGAGAAAAATCATAAATTTGCAAGATAGATACAAATGTGAAATATTTATGGTAGTTGAATATTTTCCTCTGACACCTACTTTCAACTAAGATAAATTGTGAACCAAGGTATATATACATACGGACAGACCTTATTATCTAACTACGTAAAACTGACCAGGCTTTTAAGAGGCCCCAGGTGCTCGTATTTCACGCCGCAAACTCTCACGGCCGCAATTTTTGAGATGTCAATATGATTAAGTTTGCATTCTGTTAGTAATTCAAAAACGGAGGTTACCGCATTTACAGAATTTTGAACAAAAAATTTGTAATTTTTCAAATTCTTCAAATGGAAAATGAAAAAAAATTTCGTGCTGACGAAAACCTATATAGGCCCCTACATATTTTGAAATACCGAAAAAAAATATACGTGAAATGTGAAATATATCAAAAGAGTGAGCTAGGGAATTAACGGCATTTATGTGAATATGAGTTCAGCGGGCTAGTATACGGGTTGTGCCTAGAACACGATGCATGTTAAACTCAAGTCTGAAGCGAGCGAACAACGAGCCTGTGTAGAGCACCTGTGGCCTATTAAGCAACAACCGAGCGATGTTAGCATGTGTATCGGAGTGGGGTGGGATGTCAAATTATTTCTGTGCTGGGCCAGTTGAAATGATTTTTTTCAAAATATTTGTTTTCACACCATCTTTGATTCACTCAATTGATTCACACTTTTTACAAAAGCCATAATTTTGCATAAATATCCAAGTTTTGCTTTTTCTTCAAATTAATATAATTTATTGAAAATATTACAGTTTCATCATGGTTCATGAGTGAAAGTGACGACGCTATCTATGTTATTATTTTATTCAGGCAAAAGCAAAGTACCGGTAATTCTTCAGATTCTCAAGAGACACAGAAATGTAAGTAGCCTACAGCCCAGGTTAGGTCAATTTAGAATTTAAAGATCTATTTATTTGCATATGCCTATCTTTCTACAATTTATGTTAAAATATTTGTATGAGTGATTCAAAGCATAATACCGGTAATTCTGTCAGTTCGATGTTGTACACACTGGACATATTGAATCAAATCTCTCTTCTAATTCACTCCACATCAACAGGTAGCACTAGAGAGCAATGTCACCAAGCGTTACATTGTAAATGAGCTCAGTTTGGCGTTTTCTTAGATATTAGGGTATTTGATATATGGTAAGCCTTGGAATATAAAAAACATGTTTAGGGCCTAGATCCAACAATTATATTTCAAAGATTGATTTTTTGGATTCAAAGAAATCTGATCATGATCATGAAGTCATGATCTTGAAAACATGCCCTTAAACAATCGTATTGGAAAGCGATGACCAAATTTGGCCACGTACAAATTCAGAGTGGGAACAAGGCTTAATAGATATCAATTAAATGCCAAGCCTTAATATAAGTGTGAATTCCACAAGATGACACAGCATCAAATAAGAGCACTAAAGTGGGCCTACCTTTCATAGAGTTTTTTCAGTTCTTGTTCAGTGAGAGGGTTGATTTTCGATGCATCCAATCCGAATCTCTTGGCTCGTACACCCAGCTTACTTTGTTCTTCTTCACCGAAGATATCCACACCAGTTACAAACCCACCAGCTTTATTAGCGTAACGCGTTTCCTGTCAACAAGAAGATTCATAGTTAGTACATGCCAGTTCAACCAACTACTTGACTGAAGCTAGTCTACGACGAAGACCCAGGGGAGGTATAAAAGAAATCAACATAATCTACGCTACACAAGTATTAAAAGATTGATGGAAAGTAGTAGGCCTATAGTGTAACGCAATATTGTAACATGCAACTCTCAAATTTATTGTGTTTTTCATTAGGCTAAAATTCAAGAGCAGAATAGATTTACTTCGTTTGACCACAGGTTACCGTCTAGGTATTTTTTCCTATTATTTTCAAATGTAAAATTTTACCGGAATGATTCAATATGGGCATAGATCGAATATGGCTGGTCAGGGGTAATTTTACTGATCAACGTACTATGGCTAATTTTTGTTTGATGTTCGCGTTTTCTGATAAACCTTGTTTATATCTATCGTGTGTAGTTTGGACATTTTGTATTTTGTTTGTTTTAATGTTTTTTTTCACTTGAAGTTGATACTTTGAGATGTGACAAAGGTGGACAGTAGGTTAGGTTTCCAAGGTTAGGTTAGTGTCCAAACCTCGCGTAGGCCTACACCGCCGGCAGGCGGAACGGAGCTTATACTTTTAAAAAATGAAAAAAATGAAGGAAAAAAATAAATAGGCGTGGTGCGTTAATTAGTAAATTTACCCTGGTCAGGTCCTGTCCATCCTCAAGAGAGTGAAAATTATAATTCTGTACTAGGTCTACATGACTAAACAGTGAAACAAAAAAATGAGAAAAAAGTTATCAAAATGGTGTAGGACCTGAGACATACATTCTCTCAAAAGTTCCCTCTGGGTCATTTCAGTGCAATCATGAATGTGGGCCTACATTTTATTACTAGAGCAGCAAGAATAGGTAGGCCTACCGTACATTACCGATTGTACCGAGTCTCAGGCCCAATAGGCTGGAATGGGTAGACCTATTGTGGGCCTTGATATTGCAAGCCTTGGCATTTGTGAAGCAGAGCCTTGATATTGTGAGCAGAGTTGTGTCAGTAGAGCTACTAGAATTTAATTTTTCTACATTATTGTGGAAAACTATGTAGAGTAGCCTATATTAGCTTAGTGTTGGTAGAATATGGCCTATGTAGGCCTAGGCATTGAGTTTGTAGTTATTATAAAGTCAATGGCCTCGGCCCAGAGTGATATAATTAGGGGTTAATTTGCTTAAATCTTTTTACACCTTAGCATTTGAGGAAATTCTGCTTATTCTATGTGAACTTTTGAGTTTTTTCTATTCAACATTGTTTTAAATGGAGTAGGGCCTATGTTGATATCACGTTTTCAGGCATAGTAGTAGGCCTACCATTAAGTATAGAACCTCTACACTTGATGGAGAACGGCTAACGGTAGGACCTACAGGTAGGTAGGCCTAGTGAAAAATATAACATTTCAAAATTGTTCATGCTCTTTTTTATTAGTTGCCATGTTTTTTTATATGGATGAGGAGAGGGTGCATTGGATAATGATGCTTTCAAGAAGAGCGAAGAGCCAGAGCGAAGAGCCAGAGCGAAGAGCGAAGAGCGAAGAGAGGAAAGAGGGGAGACGAGCGGAGTTGAACTAGAGATGGGGTGTGTGTTTTTGTGAGAGAAGTCAGAATGTGACGAGCCGTGATCGCGGAAGGATGGGACAGAACGAGGTACTGTAATTAGGAAAATAGTTGGCTAGGGTGAATCCAAATGGACTTGAGATAGGCCCATGACATTTAGCATGGAGAAGTAGGTTATTGGTATATTAAGCATTATTGAGCATATGCGCATTTTTAAGTTAATTCAGTATTGTTGTTCAGGAATCTGTGTAATTACCCACAGTCTAATATTATCATGGTCCCAGGCCATTGTTATGACGTATGCGTATTATTAAGTTAATTCAGTATTGTTGTTCAGGAATCTGTGTAATTACCCACAGTCTAATATTATCATGGTCACAGGCTATGGTTATAGCATATGCGCATTATTAAGTTAATTCAGTATTGTTACTCAGGAGTCCGTGTAATATCAACCTGGACAGAGACTTTGGTTGTGGAATATTCTTAGCTTAATTGATGTCTACATTTACCTCTAGGTATTGAGGTGGATGAGGAGTCATTGTATAGTATTATTTGTTACTGGTTGGTGGCCGCCTTATTGAGGAGGTTAAACTTCAATAAATGACGTTCTTACAAATATCGCCCTTATTGTAGTACCAGTAGTGTTTACCCAATTTCCCGACTAAGCTAATCCGGCCTTTTGTATGTCCCACAAGATCGTGTGGGTGGCGCCCGAACGGCTTTACAAATGGTTTTATGATGCTTTGGATGAATTGTTTGCTTAACGACCCCACCAACGTGATTATGAAACTATGAAGTGATGATTAGTGATAGGACATTTATAAAAACCTATGCCTCATGCGGGATTCGAACCCACGCCCAGCGGTGCCCAGCTGACCGAGCTATCAAGGGTGGCAGGGGTGCATTGGAACTTCCATCGTTGCTTTCCGCCTCATTCATTTTACAAAGTAGGCCTAAGTCTAGCTCCTAATAATACATTATAGGCCTAGGCCCACAGGGATCTAGTAGGCCCTAGGCCTACATACTATTTTCATTATTTCTTGCTCTGTCATTGCATTCTGCTCTTTCTGCTAGCCTATTTACTATTCAGTGTAGGTTACGATTCAAAAATAATGCATGGGAGTCGATGAGTTTGAGCAAATGTTCTCGGTGTGAATTAGGCCTACATCGACAAAACTAGGATGTGACATGAACCCTTGAATTAGCCATTTTACCCCAAAGTTGAAAAAGCCTGATCCAAGCTAGGCCAAGCCCCCACTCAGCAGTAGGCCTACTCATATTACTAATCCTAATATTTTTGCCACTGGGCCTACTCTAGGACTAGCCCTACTCAGTAGGCCTACTCACAAGCGTGTCCGAGCCTAGGCCTGCAACTCCCACAGCGCTCGCCGACTTGGGACCAGAAGAGACATCTTTCGCATCACTCAATTCTCCATCTTCCAAATCTTCGTCCAATGCATTTGTACTATCTTTAGAGTCTGACAAAACGTCAGTTTCCATATCTTCAATAAAATCATTTTCAATTTCAATTCTCAAGTTCGGTGCAATCAACTCGCCACTCAGTTCCGTAGTCGCCATCTTCGGAACAATGAGTTTATGACGTCATGATATGATCATGATCATTCAAAAAAGCATCTCAAGTCACGGCCACCTTTGTCGCAAAGAGCAAACCTTACCTTACCTTGCTGCAAACCAACCATTGCCAATGCCTTCTATATTTTCATAGATATAGAAATATTATTGAATATTAATATTATACAAATAAATAAGAATATATAATTGGATGAGCGAAGCGAAGACTCAATTTCACCACACCCCACAAAAAAGTGCTCGTTTTTTTTGTATTTTTTTCTTTCGCGCTCCACAGGTTGAACGAAAATTCAAAATCAATTGAAACTTGGCACACATAAGTGTCCTTATCTAATTCAATACTGTATAGTTTTGAAGCACAATCGGTTGAACCACTTCTGAGATAACTCATTTCAAAGTTTTCAAAAATCCCATAACAATAACCCAGAGGAAAAAATTCGTGAAAAATATTTCTTTAGATAAAATTCAAATTCTCAGAGAATTTCAATATAATAATTATACACATTATTCCAAACTCTCAGTCTAATCAGACCAGACGTTTTGATGTAAAAAAATATATAATGTAATTTTTGTAAATCACTCAAAGCTATTAAGTTACGTATTAAATTAAAGCAACATGTGTTACAACTGTAAACGATTAAGACAAAGCCTTCATTATTATCATAGGATTTGATTAGGAAATAAGATGGCAGTGACTTTTGCCTCGATGAAATTTTAGATATAGTATTTACCACAATTACCCACTTCGTGACGTCAAATATCAGAGCCACATCGAATTTTAAGATTCTTAATTTTAAATTTCAATGAAGTATTATAATCAAGAAGACCGTTTTCGGACATTTCTTGTCCGAATGTGTCTAAAAATAGAATTGTGGTTAATGCTATTGATGTCCGATGATCAAACTTAATTGTTTGGATCTCAAGGTGTATATATATATATATTTATAAATAACCAATCCAAAGTTATAAGATGATTTAAGTAGCTCATCAATCAACGCGGAAACACATAACGTGTTTGCCTAGTATAGAAATATTATAATTTAGAAGGCCTTGTCATTGCCCCTCAGATTTTCCTCACTGTCTAATGAAAAATGTTTGTGAATAATTTATTTTCAATTTTCACTCTTGTTTCAAACTAGGAGCCATTAATGATCTCTTTGGTATGCTTCTGCTAGGAAGGCACATTGATCCAATCAATCATTCCCACTGTGGTGTATTATAAAGTCAATTGATTCAATTAATTCAACAGACCTTCAGCATGATTATAAAATACAAATTATACAAATTTGTCAGTCTCGATTAGTCACATGAACTAATCAGAAAATCTATGAGATGTTTTTGGTTTGTTCACAGATTTGTACCAAACCAGAAAAACTGCAACCGTTTGTCCAGATTTATCTAGATACATGTATCTTAAGATAGGTATTTTAAACACATTTGTATCTTGTATTTCAAATTCCCATTTTCAATGTATTTTGGTTCTTTTCCAAACTACTAAAATACAATATACATTTCTTTCCAGCGAACAAAAGTAATTTAAAGAGTCAAATGATATCTTTTGCGCGCTCTAGCGTAAAAATCCAGAATTACCAAATTGAATTTACAATCATCGATTGAATCGTTTAGACTATTATCAACCATCTTCATCAGTAAACGTTTGGAAGATGTTAGCCTGAGCTCAGACTTACACCGATACAATATACGTGGTAAAAATAATATATATCTAGGATGCACACATAACACAGTAATGAACGAACAAGACTGCTTGTATAAGGGTACAGTTCTTTATAATAATTTACCTGACAAATTGAAAATGCAAAAGAATATGAAGGTGTTCAAACAACAACTGAAAGATTTTAATGTACAATGACTGAATTTTACTTTATATTAACAGTGTTTGTTAATTTTATCGTATGTTTTAGATGTTTTGTTTCGTTTGTATGTACTACAATCCAGATTATTCATGTATATTTTTCTATACATTGTATAGAACAAACTATAATTATGTAAATTGACTTGCCATATATTTTTCATTTTTTAAATGGAAAATACTGTGGATTAATGAAGAAATCTAATCTAATCAAATTCATAACTTTAATTGCAAAGATCAATCCGATTTCTTCACCTTGTTTAAAATATGCTACACTGGAGACATCACATACAATTGTCATCAGGAACCACCCTGACCACAAGTAGGACAATTGTAGGCCTGATCATCACAGGCACAGCTGCAAATGTACTTAAAAAAACAAAAACATTTAAATTATATATTGAAACTTCAACATTTATATGCACTTCCAATTTTTTAATTTCATGAAAAGTATCTTTGAAATGCATCTTTCAAAAGTTTCTTAAGATACTATCTTGTATTTCAAATTTATTTTTAAATGTATCTTGTATCTGAAATACCCAAAATTCAAGTATTTGTATCTGGTATTTTATACAAAGTGTACTTCAAGTTAGAGTATTTTGCTATACCGGTATATCAGGTTACTATATGAGTCTTGAGATGACCAATTAATTGATTGAAATAATTATTATTATTGTTACAGAGTAAAACAATTTGAATAGTGTGCTACCATTGAAAAAGCAATGGAAAATGATTTGCTTGAAATAGAAATACATTCAACTTCCGAGCAATTTTGAATGCAGAAGCTATGGAATGACGTTAGGACAAACTGTTACTGAATAGTTTTCCATAGAAATGTTCACAAAAGTTGAAGGTCATCTACCAACAAATGATTGTAAGAACTTCCATAATTACATAATCTCGCTGGAACTTTTGAGAAGTCACTGTTGAAAGATGTACCGGTAGTTGTGATTCGTTCTCAAAAATGTTGATAAGTGAAAATAAACCAGCTACCAAAATTGAACATATTGATTATACTTTCGTTTGTTATATTGGTAGATGACCTTCTTCTGTGACCACAACTATACCAAGTGAACTGACCATTGAATGCAAGAGAAGTACACTGAAGACTGATTAGTTTCATTCACGATTGTATCTTTAATTTTAATTTGTCCGGTAAATGGGGCCGGTACACACAATACATTTACTTTTTCAACTATTACCAATTTGCAATTTACAATGTCACCATCAAAACTCAATCGTCCGTCAGGACTCTTACAGAACTTTTTATGCTTGTATCAGTATTTATATTTTGTAGTCTACAGGTTACCGATAGGTGCTAGGCAGCAGGCCTACTATATAGCATAATTAAATATCTTGTCAGAAAAGTTACAAAATTTCCTCAAGTAGGCTTGTCACCTACTTATTGGTACAGTATCCAATTTTATTTCACTAGGCCTACAGAACACACTAGAAAAAAATATGTATTTAATAAAACTTGTGAGAAGATGAGAAAGAGAAGGATCAACACAACTTATTCGTAATTCGATCATGGCATTACTTGTTAATCTGTTGGGCGTGTGATGAAAACACTGCATGTTTATTTACACTTATTAAACATTATGGTTGGCTACCAAAGCAAAGTTCATGCAAGTGGCAAAAATTGTATAACAATATTAAAGTACATATGCCCGCATATGGAAGGTAGCATCAGCTTTCCAGTTGTCTGTTGAAAGATGTCAAGCAGAACCTATGGCAGATCGATACGAACTAAATAAGTTGTATTCCATCAAACATTTTATTTTTCCAAGCAACAGCAATGCAATAATGTTGAAATAATTGTATTAGCAACTCTCCTTCATCCAATAGTTCAAGTTTTTCAATTCGTTTCCGGTCAAATGCAGGCAGAGCATTGTAAACTTGAACCATGTCCCACGCAATTGATTTTTCCCATCCAGTAGCCAAAAATCGATTCATATGTGTATCGAGGCTTTGACACGCTCCAACACCAGCTAAAGCACAACCTCGAGCTTTCAAATTGTTCATCATTACCTCTCCAAACCTATCACCCATATTCACTTGCTCGTAATTAACAAAAAATGCTGCATTGAACATTTTTGTGATCCATGTCAATAGATTTGATACTTCTTTCAAATCAATGTAAACCAAAACACATTCAGCAATAAATAACGTGGGGAGGTCAAAGTTGATTTCTGCTTCGGTTAACTTTTTTATCACTTCGTTCAGATTTCCCAAATTGCAAGAGACAATATGATAATTATCAGCATGCAAATCTGTTGCGCTCAGTCGAATTTCACCATCTTCTTTGTGAATTTTATCAAGTAATTTAGTGTTTTTTTTAATAGCACTGCATTTCCTTGTAGTAACGTTAGGAAAATCTATATCGATAAAATTTGAAATGTTATGACCCCTATCTTTCAATCGCCAAAAAAGTGTATCGAATCCCGAGCCTAAATTAACAATCTGAGAATGGCTGCCAGCAGTTTTTAAAAAATTATCAATAAATATTTCAACACCTTTCACTCTGGCATAGTAGCCACGATTTATTTCAGGTGCTTTTCTGTCACAACCCTTGACAAAAAGGGAAATATAGCAATCTTCCCAATATCCCAATTGAACTGCACAGCGTTTGCATTGACTGGCATCGTCATTAGTCGCTTGTATAGCTTCAGTCGAATCCATAATAATTTCTCACCCAAGGCATAATATTCAATAAAATGGTAGTTATTAATGTTTGGATGGACCTTATAAATCAACCGAAATGAAATTTTTCACCACACCATCCATTGCACCCAAAAAGGTAGTTGATTACACCGATTGCACTGCTTTGCACAAATCCAAGAAAATTCAGATAAAAACAGGTAGATTGCCAACGCAACAAACACAAAACAATTCTGGCATTGTGTTGGCATCACGTAGGAAAATTCAAAATCATCTGATCTGCATCATTGAAGGTTTGATGAAGTGAGGTTATGAACAAAGATGTATTGAATTGAAGTGAAGTTTCATCACAGAAATATAGATTTTAGTGGGCCTGTGGTAATCTGTGTTACACAATGGCATCAAGCTGTAGTGATCAGTGCATGGTAATTACTCGTTGATATTCACTTGGAAACAAGATTTGGGTAGGGCGTACAGGCCTAGGCCTAGTATCTACTATGGTATCTATGCATCAGGGGACCTATCCCATTCAACAAGCAAACTAGCGTAGGCTAGTCTCCAGTTAGACCAGAATATGTATATACTTGGTGGTTATACCACTGAGTTATTTACTAACTCGAAATGGTTATAGGCCAACCGCCAGGCTAAGCGCTAGCCCTACCGGTAGACCTGCTAGGCCTAGGCCCAGGCTTAGGACAAGCCTTAATTATGATGATTTTATAATAAGCCATGCCAAACTATTTTAGGGTCATATTTGGTGAAAGTAAGGCTGAGGTAGAAATAGGGTTTAAACCGCATAGTTGTAGCATCCCTATACATTTGCCACATATCAAGGGCCTACCCCAACCATCAAGTATAGAACCTCTATATACTTAATGCCCCAACTAACCCTAACCATTCAATGCCCTAACTGTAATTAAACTAGGTAGGCCTAAATGCATGATAAGGTGAGCGAGTTATTAATAAGAAGTTAACTCGAAAACTATGGACCTACACACCGTCACTAGCATAAAATATACTCAATAACTCCATAGACCTAAACCTCTACGTCTTGCAAACTATCAAGTCATAGAGACAACCTTCAGTGAAGTCATTGAATACTGGCATTGATAAAGTAGGATACTTCTTCACTCAATGGTACCGGTGAATAAATATCCTTACGGGATAGAGTGGCAGAGCCCGGGTTGAAAAGACTCTGGTAGTGTTACGCCTGGTAATCCTGCTAGGAACTGCTAGGATCACCAAGAAAATGCTTTTTGCTAGAGCACTGTTGCAAGTGAATGCTGCTAGGCCTAAAAGCTCTGTGATCAGCCAACTTTGTCATTGTTGGGTGAGCGTAGGCTCTGCCATATGGCGTTGCCTATCTAGAGACTACTTTATCTACGGTAAAGTCACTTGGATAGTCTTGCTTGCAGCAAAAACGTGACTGCCCATGTCAAGTTGGTCCTTGTGTTAGTGCATCGAACTTCATGTGCTTTGCGCGTGCATTTGATGTTGCTTCTAGCAACTGATATGTGATTGGTGAAAACAGTGCGATACGAAACGTAGACCCCGCAAAAGCGCTGTTGTCGTCTTGGCAATCTTGTTGGCTTATGACATTATATTGTAACAGTACAAACTCAGCTTACGTCCTTGGATCTAGTCAAAACTTATTTCACAATTGTAGCAAGTTGATCCTTTGCAAATGATGCTACCGTACTGGTTCACTCTATAGGCCTACTGTGGTGGTACTGAGTAATTATTATTTCTAGCTAATTTGATGTAGGGAAAATATTTATTGAATTATTTTACGCAAAACGCCTAGTCCGATCTGGGTGATGAATTGTAATAATTTGTATCTCCCATGATCAGATTCAATAAAAATGTGTATCTTTCTTGAGAGGTTTTTTCATTTTTCCTGCCTGCCCGGCCTTATTTTATGGGGTCATTTGAAATTTTTAGATTTTTCTCTCAAAAGTGGTCTCATCAATTAGACCCCAAAACTGGACATTTCTAAGTTGGATAAGTCTGCATGTCCAGATTTTTTTTCAATTTTCATCTCAATCAGTCAAACCGTGCAACCTGTTTAGTGCGTAAAAACAAAATAAAATGGATAAAGCTCCATAAGAGTAGCGTGGAGGCCTTTGCTATCGCTCATCTAGAAACCCTCAAAATTGTACTGAGTGTAACTTGATACGAGTTACAGGACTCCTATAGAGCTAATTGGGATAGTCTTTCTGGAAAATAATTTTACTCTGTAATGTGGTCTTTCTGAGTCATGTCTCTTTAATTTCTTAGTTCAACTCAAAAATATTATTTCCTTGTTTCCAGACACAGTTCAACAATGCCATAAGGTATCCTCTTCGTGATCGCTGTTCAGAAATCAGACGTATAGGTGAAGTCTACAGCTGTAAAGAACTCCATAATATCTTTCCACTTTTAGTGGGTGATATATTTGGTGTAACATGCAAAATCGACTGGGGCTTACGATCAATATTTAACAGTATGGAACATAATGACTATGACATTGTGTTATGGTTCTTTGGTTGTGAAGGACCATTTTTCAATATGTGCTACAAACTCATGTCTAACAACTTTTATTTAAAGTATGAGTTTCCATTGGCCTTTCTTCCGGTAAGTACAAAGAGATTCGAAGTTACATGTCACCGAAAATAAACTGTATCTATCGACTTGTGAGTTCACACCAGAGGATAATCTTGAATGTAGGCCTATATACGGTGGGCCTACCGTTAGTCAAAGACTACCTGGTAGTACAATACAGGTAGGCCCACAGTAAAAAACAATCACAACTCAACACAACACAACTGCTACCGGTACTGCAGGTAGAAGATTTTTTTGTGAATTTTGGTGAAAACGACATGATTTCAAATGGTGTTTGAAATTCACAAAAGCGTTCCGTAAGGGTACGTAGCTGGCTGTCGGCCGCCTGTTATAGCAGTCAAAGAAGGACGGTTAGTTCATTGACACTTGTGGTTGGGTAAACAAGTGAGAAGTGTGTTTTTAAATGTGTGTTTAAATGTGTATTATTGAATATTGAGATAAAGTACTCTTTACTTTTATTAAAAAACTAGTAATAAACGTCTTGTACTATCGTAGAACAATGTGAGTAGTGCGTTACTGTTCCGTGTATTTTCTTGTCTTTATGTGTCAATATGTAGGCCTACAGTAAGTTGGAATTTCCCAGTAGGCCCTAACTCATATTTATGTCTATATCTTAAATTAACTCTCCCCCACCCTACCCTTCCAAAAATACCCAAAACATTCGTCCAACTTGTTAAGAAGAAATAGTTGAGCTGTCAGATGGGATAACGCGGGTTAGCAGTAATACAACTGTACGAGTGGTGAGCGCCTGTGTGACCCGCCTCACGTTAGATGGGGTATGCAGACCATTAGAAAAAAAATCAAAATCAATTCTAGAAGTCGGCCTTTTTTTTTCTCAACTTGTCGGCATTGAATAGATCTAATACATAAGTTATGTGTATGTCTATCATTGTCAATTACTTTGAAGAAAGTAGGTTACCGGTAAGAAAGGAAGTTGAAAGATCATGTTATCGCCTTATCGGTGAAGAAAAAAATCTTTGATTTACAATTTTTATTCAACTTGATATTATTGATTTCAAGAAAATTACCTGCCTACTATATTGACACTCCCAATCTTACATTAAGATAGTCAAAATGATTCCAAACACCAATTAAGAAAAGACCTATGTACCATTTCTATACCTACCGGTATACCTATTCAACTTTGTTGAAAATTTTCTTCACAGAAAATGATTATGCTTTCATAATGATATCAGTCATGTGTATATCTCATTAATTGATATGTACATTTTTATTTTTATGTAAACTAAAACTGCTTGATCAGATCGGGTTGATCAGCTGAGCTGAACGTCACTTTTGTGTCATTATTGATGAATAACATAAACAAACACATAGAAATAGATCGCTTGAATAACAAGATTTACGACGACCCGTCACCCCTATTCTGTCACCAACGCTTGAGAGTTCTTTTCGTTTGAGAGTTTACAAAAATTGATAAGGCAAGGTTTTTCATCGTTTAGGCCTACACCAATCAATTAAATGATTTTGATTTTCTGTGGTTGATGTTATCCCCACTAGCTACTAAACTATTTATATGTATATATACAGGTGAATCAACATATTGGACGACGCAATATAACCCCGTCGTTGACGCGCCGTTAAAACCCAATATTTATTCATTCAACATATTGGATCATGACTTTCTCTTTCAGGTGTCGGTGAGAAGAATGATTGAAGATGGATTGGTTTCGACTTTCTATTCAAAGTTTTTAAAAATCGATTCTCAGACTGGGAAACCTACGTCATTATCACTGAGTATCCTTTGCTATTGTTGCTATATGTGTATAATAATATAATGAGATTTAAACTATAGTTATACATATCTTAAGCTTGGTTTACAATAGAGGAGAAAATGTTTTGATTAATAGTTTGAGTTAACCCTTGAGCTTAAGCCCTTTATTGAAACATTGAGCAGGCTTACACGGATCAAACTTGCCATCAAAGCTTGATAGCAAATTGACGTCATACTTTATGTCAGCTGTTCGAATAACTGCCATATTAATATTCCTTCTGATTAGTTGTAAAGCAATCACTATACGTAATGTGTTTCAGTTTCAGGAAACTGAAAGACCTTTATCTGCATCGGAAAATTATTGTCACAGACAGCGCAGTTCTGGTGTGGAAGTTAATTTGTTTCAAATGATTAAAATGAGGTGGTAAGATTGCCCTCATAGTGCCCCGTCCAAACTATCTCATCTTTCATCTATAGCCTTAATTGTGAAACAATGATTCTGTATCAAGTTGCGATGTTATTGAAAAAAATATTACCTTAACATGTGTAATTAAGATCCATTTGAGTTTTATATATTCCACTTTGCTTACCACCTTGTGAATCCATGTATTCAAAGAGGTATCGGTACCATAGACCAGTGGGACACCGCGTATCATCAGCTGGCCGACAACTACGTGTCTTATTTCTTGCCGTTAGATAGAAACCAAACTGTGCCACCTGTAGTTGGCTTCTACATGACAAAGAGCTCCACTCCTATGCAAACAACTAGTAGGTAAGTTTTATAGGCAACAATTAAGTAAATAATTAATATTCAAGATTTATTATTAGTATGAGTGTTCAATTTCACTAACTTATGAAGTTATGAGAAATTGAGTTTTTCTCAAATGTTCATCTTGATTTTCCACAGGTCACAAAAATGAACAAATTGACTCGACTGTTTTCAAAATTGTGTTAAAAGTAACCATTTTTTGTAATAGCAATTGAATGTTTGAATTCCCAAATATATCCACCTTGATCATCTGGGAACAATTAGAGAAATAATTCAAATATTCTTACAGGACCCTTATTCTATATCTTTTGTCCATTACTAGACTGGTTGAAATCATTTCGATATCGCTTTGCTTCCTTTTCGACCGCGGTCGGAATTGGTATTCTGTAGCACCGATGGAAATGGCCATTTATTCGAATGCACAGGAGTTGAAAAATGAGCGATATATTGCTTATTTTCAAGTGAAACATATGACTGAGCTTTTTTCGTGACTTTCATCTGGTTTACTTGAAATTTTGTTAATTTGATTGCCAAAAATGATGAGTGATGAATCAATTATTCAGATTTAAACTTACTTGAATGCACATCCTGGTTAAAATCAATATTCATTTAGATGATTACTCTATAAGAAAAGAATGATCTGAATAGAGAGGGCTGTGATAAAAACATACTAGTCAAGTCAAACGTCAAAAAAATAGCATAACCTAAAAGTATTTGTCACTTATCTTGGAAAACATATAAGAGCAACTAACATGGCAAGTGAATTGTCTTTATTCAACTATTACCAATATTTTCTCACTTTCCACACCATTCATACACTCAACACTCACAACAACATATTTTATTTACACTTATAACTCCATGAATATCCCGTTGCTGGCGCGCAAACATTGCAGTATCCGTTTCGACCACGGTTGAATTGGTTTCGAGTTGAAATGGGAAAATAAGTGCTATAGAATGGCGACAGATCGAAACAGTCCCGTTTCCAGTCGGAATAGATTCGACCGCTACAAAAAGTTGTTACAGAATGAATTGTTACAGAAGTTGTTGAATCCAGTTTACTGGATTTGACAACAATAATCAGGCCTACACATTTCACAATTACAAATTACACATTTTTACGTTAGGTCGAACCAGTCTTTTCGATTTATTTTTACCGACTAATATTTTCAGTGAATGAATGGAATTGTATTTGTTTCTGTTTCCAGACCTGTGCGATTGCCTACGTTATTCCGTCAGTCGGTACTAGTGTCGCAGAGCAATACGTCCAGCTCGCTCCATGGCTCCCCAAACTCCAGCTTACAGAACGCTTGGCTGGAGATCTGGAGAAGTGAACTCGTTGCTCAGGTTTTCCTCGACTTCTGGTTCAGTTCGAATTCCCGAGAAGCAAACAAATTTATGAATAGATCCAGTTTTTTGGAAAGGGTGAGAGAATTTTTAAAAATTCATTTCTAATAATTGATTCATTTTGAAAAAACACAAGTTATAAAAACTCTTTACAGTTGGAAAACTGTTTGTACCCCTAATATAAAAACAATACATTTTAGTTTTACATAATAAATTTACACATTATAAAAACAATCAACAATGTACCTATAGGCCTGTATAATAAATAATAAATTCAATTCTGCTTGATGGAGGCTAAATAACAACATGATGTGTTTCATGAGAGAAGTAAATAACACATCCAATGGGATAAGGAAAAAGAATACATTGGCAAATTGGATTGAAAAGCTGACATTGTGCAATTAGAGGCCACTGTCCGCAGTGACAGAGAGGAGAAGAGTTTCTTCAGATCTGCATTTATTATGTCGATTTTTTATGCCACCTGAAATTGCATTCTTCCATGATTCTTTAAATTTGTAGAAAGTTCGTTGTTAGTTCAGTGTTTATTGATTTTATAGCTAAAATCAAAATTGTGTAACAGTACTAATATTCTTCATTCCATTTTTGGTTGAATGAATTGAGCACAAGTGAAGCGTGTCTAAAGCTGTGTGAATCTTGTTGTGTGGAGCGAGTCTTATGAAGCTTCAAGGACATCACAACCCTGAAACTAGATTTTAATGGCAATATTCACTTCCCTAATTTTGTAGAAAACTAGAAATCATCATCACAATTATTGTAGAAAGAAATTAAAATTCACTTTTTGGCCTCTAGAGACTATGACTGAGTCATGACGCAGGTATTACCTATTCTATGTAGAAATATAAACCGAGTCGAGTAATGTCTACGTCACAACTCGTAAAAAGTGCCGAGTCCTTGAGGACGAAGAAATTATTTATAATTTCTGAAATTGAGATGATAATTTCTAGTTTTCTCTAAAATTAGTAAAATAAATATCGGCATTATTCGTTAAAATCTAGTTTCAGGGTTGTGATGTCCTACTAGTAGAAAGCCTTCATTTTTGCATTTATATTCGGTTTAATGATGGACGTTATTGTTATTGATAATTGAGACCTATTAGTGTCAGTGAATGATATTGATGCATGAGATGATCGGAAGATGAAAAGGTTGTTTATTTCATTACACCACATTATATCATCAGGTTTTTGGAAAATGGGAGGATAGCGGTCTTGACCTGTTCTTAAGGAATCAACTCGGAATGAACACTTCAACAACTGACGGAAACCACAAAATACCTGTAGTCAGGATGTTCAACCATGGCAGGAAACCTAGTCTCCTAGGTAACAGTTCAGCGTTCTTACGACTGATCTACCTGCCGTAGTATGGGGTCTAAATCCAATTAGAATCTTGGTGAGAGTATTTTAAATTCGATCGTCTGATATACCTACACCATAAACTGGATACCAGTAGCATAAAGATAATAGGTAGAACTTTTTTTTATAATTTTCATTTTATCAATTCATAAATGACATTAAGACTGCATATTTCAAACTGTCACATGTAGTTCAGTTACCAACGTGCTAGCTTCATGTGACCTGGGAGGTGACCGGCATATCGTATCTTTGATCCCCGCTACTTTCCATCTTTGCAGTTTTTTTTCTGTGGTTTCCCTCTGTAGTCTAGGCTCTTGCCGGGATGGTACCTAAAACCAAAACCGCTTCCTTCTCACTGTCTTTCCCATTACAGTACCTAAGAAACCTTGATCTCACCATTGCACCATCTCAATAATCATTCATCCAACTCCATCACATCATACATCTACTTCCATCCATCTACATTCATCTTAATTATCAATACAGTACATCGCAAAACCCAAAATAATTAAATAACATTTTAACCTCAGTAGTACAGTGAAACCTCTATCTATCGTTTTTCGAGGGACCAGGAAAAATGAACCATCCATGCTGGAAAAAAAAATTCAACATTGTTCGTATGGGGAGTGGGTTGGACAAAATGAATGATAGAAGCAGGAAAACGATTGATGTGGGAACGATGCATAGAGGTTTCACTGTACATGTTTACGTAATGGTGTGCATACATAGCTAATATTTATAAGTCATAACTTACTTAATGTGATTATTTTCAGTATTCGTTGCCAAGTTCGCCGTCAATCTCCGTCAACCAGTCTATAATGTCCACCATCCCAGATCTAAGCCCGCCAAATCCCTTAACCTTTTGCTATCCTCAGCTTCCATCGATGGAACATATTCGCATTGTGAGAAATTACTTGAAACATGTGCATTACTTTGCTCAAAGCTTCGAAAATAATGGCACTGCTATGGATGAACTTAAGAGGTAAGCAATAAAGAATGCCTAGCTCGATCATTTTGTATGTCAATACAATCACTAATCTGGTAGCTTTAGGTCCAATTGTTATTCATCTTAAAGTGGGATATCAGATATTACAAAATGAACATAAGAATGTTGATAGAAAAATACTTTACTGGGTATTGCCACATCCCTGTTCAGCATTAACACTTAGAGCTTAAAGTCTTTCAAAATTATGTCCCATTGTTTTATTCATTAGGTTCCTCTTTTGATAGATTCTAAGCGACAATTTGACTATATTCACAAGACATCCTAGAGTTTTCCAGGTTATTTCTTCATGACCATAAGCTAAATTTAATTTCAAGCTCTTTTTGGTAGCCTGTTACAGGATTTAAATGTACTTTTATGAATTTTAGATTAATAATACCTTCAAGCCAAGCTAAGATCTATACTTTTCTACGACATACCATCGATCAATGGCCTCTCGACAGTTCATTCAGACTCATCTTAGAAACTTGGCTTAGTTTCATACAACCATGGCGTTACGTGGATCCGTCAGAGAGATGGGCGCCAGTGGAGCGAGAAGAGCGAGAACGAGTTGTCGAATTACGATGGTTGGGTTTCATTGCCGAGAATTTACTCGCTTATACAGTTGTGTTTCGACAACTGTTGAATAGATTTGCCCGATTGGATCTGTCTACGCCCAAGAATGCAACAATGGTCTTCAGACTTGCCAAGGTAAATATAGTGTTAATTACGAACCTGCAATTGTACGTTTCTAGTAATATTTTTAGTCTTGGTACCGGGTACTGCCGCTTCATCACCATGTTTCAACAGAGGTATTGTTTTTATTCTGGCTAAGCATTGTCTGTTCACTGTACAGGCACCTACTTCTTTCTATACCACATTCTCGAAGCTGATATTAGCGGTATTGCAACACATGCAAATTATCAAGTTAATATTCGACAATATGATATTTAAATATTCAATCCAACCTGATATGTAGTCTTCCTTTAGTCATCCTAAACCACACCACAATGACCTAACTGTTTATGAAAAACAAATCTTGTGTCAAGTGTTGGTCCACTTGGCAAAGTTTAGGGAACTTGTACCTCTCACCACTCTCTGGGTCAGTCAGCTAATGCTCTTTGTTAGAAAGGGGGTGCTGAAGAATGCATACCGGAATAACCTCGACTCTGTCGTGTGACGTGGACTTCCAGGTACATTTCAATGAAATGTGATAAGGGTTCAGATAAGTTTGGACACCTACCAAACTTATGTCACTCAACCGAGTCAAACTGAAGTCGAATTGGGCGTGTGGTTGAATCCCGCTTAAGGCATGTGGTCTTGTAAAGATCATTCGTCTTATCCACTCGTGTGACTCACTCGTGTGTACCCCAATATAACCTAGCTGTCAGGGGGTTATAATCATCTTCGAAACTTCTGACCTCTGAAAGTCGGAACTCCTGACCTGTGAAGCAGGGAGATAAACCATTGAATATTGTAAGAATTTATAGATCTAACCACTCTCACATTATCAGTGAACTCTATATTTTCTCAATTGAAATATTAAAGGGCCCTCATAAAGCAGAATTTAGGTGTTTATCGAGAGATGAAATAAAAAATAATTTCAACATAAAAACCACGAAACAATGTAAATATTAAATATTCAGAAATAGGCCTACAAATAATATCCAAGATTCAGTTTCTATTACTAATTGAACAACTTACAGATCCAATAATAGCCCTAATTGAAACATGAAAAAAATAGATCTATATGAGTGAAAGAAGAGTTTTTTTTTTAAGCTCACTTATATTTGGTTTATAAAAAGGAGTACTCAGTCTTCAGTACTATAATCTTCAAATTGTCAAATTAAAAAATTTGAAAATTTGAAGTGTCTTCAAATTCATGGCTCGATGTTATTTATCATTGATACAATAAATTTTATAGTACTAATGAGCTTACTACTTACGTCTTACTACACATGTCAAGTAAAGGGTACTAAGAAAGTAGCCAAGTTTCTAAGAAATAAGCTAAGAAATAAAACACTATAAATCAGCTTGTATTTTAAAATGATTGTTTTAGGTATTCTCCCAGACTAATCTGTGCCCAATGATCACAGAAGTAGAGAGTTGTATGGATGAGACAATTACCACAACCACTCTACCGCACAAGTGGACTGCGCTGATTCGCCAACAAGTTATCGATCTAGAGGGCCCTGGATTCCACTATACACCTATGTTTGGGCAGCAGACAGAGATCGAGGTATGCTAGCTGTCGACCAGAAAGTTATCATCCCACACAACTCACATATCACAAGTCATCAATAACATCTAGCCAAACTATTGACACTTTCATTTTGATGTTGCGTGATTGTCAATAATGACAGTGACAAATCGCCGGACAACTGGCAAAGTTGACCGCAGATTAAACATTGTCTCATAGTAGAAGCATTTGCATTTCTGTACTGTCCCTCTGAATTTTTTTTTGTGTAACTTCCTTCGTGTATCTTTCTTTTCTTCCTTACGTATTGATTTTGATTATGACCCAGATCTAGTTAAAGTGGAAGAACAGAAATTATAATAATTGAATGTTCAATTTGTGTAGTTTTGTGTTTCAATTTATTTGTGTTCAATTATTACCTGAATTTTGCAATTTTTTGTGTTCCCACAGGAATAGATATAATTGACTGGAATTGAATACAGTATATATTCTAGAATCATTCTACTATTTTGCCAACCAAGTCTCAGATCTGGACCAAAGACTAGTCATATACCAAAGAACACTGAAGACATGTCACATGACTAAACGAGAAAAACTGAAATAATAACCCCTTGCCTTGCTACCCACCAGTGCGTCAACGTTTACAGTTAGTTACGGCTTTTATCATTACTTGTTCACCTAGCGGCTCTAGTAGTAATAATTTGAGAATTTGACCAGCTGTCGCACTGCCCAGTGTCTACAGTCGAGTTTTGTAGAGAGCAGATCTATGTCACAACAAGCTCGATGGTGACTAATAAGAATAAATCAACGTCACAATTTTTGTAGAAGGTCCCGTCGGTCTATTTTGATCTCACAGCGGGACAGACCAATCGCCCGTCTCTTCTATGAATTAATATTAACGATTGTGTTTGTCAACCATCAATACAGAGTAATATATATATTATCAAGTCATTGAACAATCATATTATCATTTCGTTACCATTCCAACCAACTACATATTTGCGATCGATCATGTTGACTGAAGATACGACTTTACGTGTATCCAAGAAGAAGAAGGTTTGGAGTGATCATCACTCCTATCCCACACCGCTGCCGCTGTGGTGGTTCACGCATTTTATTTTTCCAAGTCATAACAATACCCTGCACTAATATTGAAATTCACTTCTGTTCAGAAGTCTTTTCTTTATTTTTTGATACAGTTTTCTTTAGAAAAAAATTCAAGAACTAAAAGTGAATCAATTTGGAACTTGATGAGTTAAGGATACACACACACACACAAACGTCTTGTTCGTGCGTCTTGTTTCAAACTAGAAACTGTTGAGTGGTGACTAACATAATGCTACTGCCTATTGGTTGTGTATATACGTATCTATGACTTTCTATGACCAAGTGAGCGACAGAGAAGGATTAGTTTGATATTCATTTTATCTGAAAACAAATTATTGCTACAATTCTCAAAATAAAAGCATCGATGTCCTGTAATATTTACCGCTCATTACATGCCGGCTGCTTGGAACATGTGTGCTCTAGATGTAGTGAGTAAGAGAGACGGACGCTCTGGATCATCGTATTGTAGCATATGTACCGCGACTGTGGACTTTCCGAACGAGGAGAGCAAATTCAAAATATCTCCCAGACATTCGATTCATTTCTGTCGAACACAATTAATTGTAATTCAAAATGGGGAAAAGAGTGGGGATGAATTTTAAATTCACATTGCGTGACTTTTCTTAGTATTCTTTGGTTTATGGCCTAGCTCTTCTATTTGACATCATTTTAAATTGGCAATGTAATCTTATATATGTATCAGCCTAATTATCCTTACAATTTTTCTTGATGGATTTTTTAAGTACACCCATAAAGAGTTCAATTAAAATTGTATGTAAATTTAATTATGTACGAACAATAAAAGAATGTACGTCATTTCATTATTTTCCTCCAGATGAGGCGGTTCTTGTATTTTGTGCGTGAGAGTCTCAGAGTTTCTGAAGGGCTGTTACTACAAGAACAAATGGAAGCTAACAAACAGCCTCCCTCGTTTCTTGCATCCATGATTGGTATGTTCTCCCATAATAACGAGAAGGAGGGTGATTATTCTCTAGAAGACAGGAAGAGAGTTGTCATCCATCTCAAAGCAGCTATAGATTTACTCTCACCAATCTTCAAGGTAGGTGTATGTAGGAGTAGACCTTTCCATCTATCATTTAAATCTTTCCATCCCGTACAGTGACATCTAGCTGGTACTTGGACCGGGTACAGGTAACGCACTACCTGGGTAATAATCTGCTACAGTGTATCTGAAATATGGAAAATGGCGTATATAAATTGCGCGATGGTGGGCCGTTTTGACGAGCATTGTTATTGTTGGCATTATTATTGTTATTCTCGCACTTTTCCTTGATTGAACATAGTATATGAATTCATAAAGAATTTACCTCCCGTCACCCGTTCTTTAGTTGTCATGCCAACTACACTAAATGTAAATAGTTGTAACTACCCTTTACTGAGAACGTCATATACCTCATAAAAGTTGATTACGGAATTGTTGGGGGATGGGCTCACCCGACTCTTAGGGCTAATGAATAAAGCAGACAGTCGATTAAATCCTCCATATTAAAATACCGGGCACTTGGCGGGTTTTTGTTTTTTCGCGGCCGGCCTCCGCCCCCCTGGCGCAGAGGCACCCAGTCTATAATTATTAATAACCCATTACCAACGATTAACTAAGAAGTAAAAAGATAATCCCTTCTATGTTTTTATATTGTCAAATGTCAAACATATTTTCTTTAAAAATCCATGCACGAGTGTGTGTGTGGGAGCTTAGATTTCTGAAGAAATATGTTGACATTTGACAATTCAAATAGGTTGAATGGATTATCTTCTCACTTTTTAGTTCATAGTTGGTAAAGGGTTATTCATTCTTTATTGGGAATATCGATATGGAGGATTTGAACAATTGTCTGCTCTATTCATTAGTCCTAAGAGTCGGATGTGTCCATCCCCTCAACAATCGCATAGATGGAATTTTATGAGGTTTATAACGATTCTCAGTGAAGTGTGGTTACAACTGTTTACATTCAGTGTCTTCAGCATAAACTAAGGAACGGGTGTCGGGAAGAGAATTCTTTACGAATTCATATACTATGTTCAATCATGAAAAACTTGAGAATACCAATAATGATTGTTGGAACGGCTCTCGTTGTGCGCAATTTATACGTAACGGCATTTCCCGTAATACGTGTACTCGGTAGCAGAATTCTACCGGGTAGTGGATCACTCAAAAGTCGGATCATCACAAACCCGGCCATGGCTTACAATCAGGAGAGAAAAGCAGGAATTAAAATTAATTTCATAAATACAAAAAACAAGACACTGGTACGATTCATTTCGTAATTTTCATTGTATTTCGGTCGTTGTTTGTGATTTGAATACGAAAAAAGTTGTACCTTGTGGTTTTTCGGAATTATGTGTGTAATCTCAGATAATTCGGTTCCTAATTTGCTACCCGATGACATCACTAATCCTGTATCTATTTATATTATTTGTATGCATAGGCCGATGTATATATATAATATATATGTATATATATTATATATTATATACTATATAGTGAAGCCACTATCCATCGGTTTTTAATGGACCAGGAAAAATGATCCATCCAGAAAAATTCAACATTAATCATGGTAATAGGATGTATCAAAATGAATTATTGAAGCAGGAGAGTGATAGATGTGGGAACAATGCATCAAGGTTCCACTGTGTATAGATAGGCCTAATTAGATATTGACATTTTTTATACTAAATAATAATAGACATCAATGGAACTAATTTGAGAAATTTTTCTTTCGATGATTTCAGATTGAGATTTTGGATAGCACCGTACCAGTATCTACTTATACCAGCATGCTGAATGGCAACCATACATTTTCAGATACTTTTGGTCCAACAAGTACAATTGGCTACCAACAGGTAATACAGTAGGCCTAAATCCTTGTTAATCCAAACTTAGTTGATCCAAAATTTAACTTGATTTGAATTTGAAGCTGGTCCCCAGCTGAAGGTATAGGCATTTCAGTGTTGATTAATATGATTAATCCGAATCCCAGCTAACCCGTAATTCGAACTAATATTTCGACCCTTCAATTGCTTTAGCATTGTTTTCGGATTGGATCATTCAAAATAATTCGAGTGAATTTCTTGAATTGATCATTATTTTCCCAATTTACATACTTGTTATTTGACTGGTAAGAAACCAAAGCCAGCTGAGCTTTCTGCTGCTTTGAGTGTGTCATCCGAGTGCGCTCAGACCTTGACGAGGAGGAATTTATTATGAGCTCGAACACTCGTTCGTCAGATGACTCGAGACGGCCGAGCGCCAATGGGAGCAGGCTATGTATATAACGATCGTGCGTTGTCCAAGTGAGCCAAGTACACACAATCAGTGAAGCGGTTTCATACACGTGTGGCATAGCTTTCTTTAGCTTGCAATATGAAATTGTTCCAACCAATTTGTTTATTCTAACCAGGAAGTGGGATGATTTTACTCATTCTACTAGTTACCTTGTACGGTAATACAGGTAATACATATAATTCGTTATATGCGGGCTCGACTGTACATAATATATATATTTTTTTAATAACATCGAAACTTGATACAAAATCATTGTTCCCCAATTAAGACTATAATACATAATATACCATAATATATTAATATATACCGGTAATATACTGTACAAAGATCGCGTGATTACTGATTTTACTTTGAAATTTGTTCTCTATTCTCAATCCTAACCAAGCAAGCTTTAAACATATTGCTTGTTATCTATCAACTATCATATATATCCAGGCCTATAAGCCTAGAATGATATATCAATATTCTATTCAATATTCTATTTCTAAAATTATGTTCATTAGTAGCATTACTTGTTTCCATCTATACTATTGAGACCTGTCTAATATCATTTTACAATCAATTTGGACTAATAAAACAAATTCTATTCTATTTGGCAACTCTAGGTCTGGTCATAAGCCTATATGGCCCACTCTACTCCTTTTTTCGGCTAAAAGGGACTAAATTTGTAATATTACCGCATTATTTTTAGAATATGGCACTATAGAATGTGAGGAGTGTGACACTGAAATACATTCAATTGGATTTTCCTCCACATTCTGTTCAATGGACTACGTCACAACTCACCTCGCCTTAGCCCCGTCAATAACAAAAAAATTCATCATTGGATGAGGCAACCTCTCTATTTAATATTTACTTATTTTGAGTAACTGCTGCAAAACATTGGTTTCCTCATGAATGTATTGTTTGTTTATGTTTTTTTCTAGTAAGTCTGCTCTCTATTGTACTGAAAACAGTATGTGAATTTGCTGACGGTCTATTTAAAATTTTAAACAAAAAAGTGGATGTATTTTGACTGAGGTAATAAAGAATGTTATACATATTCATACATACATATTGATGTTTCTAGCAACAGCCAGATGGCAGCACAATGCGAACGCCAATACACAATAGTCCCAAGGCAATGCAAGAGCATGTTCGACAGATTCGTTACGAAGGAGATCCCGACCTTGAGCCGATCAGGAGCACCGAAAGCACTCTGTTAGTGCGTTTATTCTATCAGATCACTTCAAAACTCAATGAGATGGTGAGTGTTATTGATGGTTTACACTCTTAATTATTTTCTTAAATTCTGAATGGAGTCAATTTGTAGGCGTGGGCAAGATTATTAATACTATCAATTGATTTGATAATCGATGCTACTTTCATCATCGATATTATGGTTATTACTTATCCAAGTAATTCTATAGGAAACTTTTATTACCAACAAAAATAACTCCTGTAACGGACAGTAGCAACTTCTATTACTGACTTCAAGAGCTACCGATGGAGCACTCCACTTCCTAGTATTCAATCTACAGTGATGCCAGTTGATCGATTTTATGGTGGTAATTTGAATATACTGTGAAATTAAATAGATCATTTCTATATCATCGATAAGATGATGAGAATTTTAGGAAGATCATCGATAATTAAATCATTATCTTTTCCCACCCTCATCTATTTGTAATTACGTACATGAATTTTCACCATGCTGTTCTCTTAATAGTTATATGATAAGCCTAATAAAGCCTTCATAGCCTAATGATACTGATTGATTAAATGTAGGCCTACCTAATCACGAGTTACATTTTCCATGTTGTTTTTCCAGTATTCAATGGAAATGGCAAACTACTACTATCGCGATGGTATCGTTGGGCGTGTGGCCCGGCAGATCTTATGTCCGCCCAAGACGATTCGCCAGTACAATAAAAGTGTCCCGGGCAACAGGTCGCCCCGTGTCGAGTCAACTCTACCTCCCAGACTGAGCTTACGTTCGCTGGCAAGCTATCGGTTTTTGGTTTACTACTTGATAGCGCTCTTTGTGGCGTATATGTTTGGGTATAGCCCTTTATCATTCACACTCATCTTGATTGCTGCGTGGGCATTGTTCGTCTTCATCTATGCTCTCGTATCGCCGATGCTACCCAACCTTAATAGGGGTCCGTCTGAGGTTCATAACCTGTCCACTACTAGTTCGATGAATTCTTCTGGACATCCCGATATGGCGACGTGACACAACTCACATGTTACTTGCGCAGATGAGGTATGTTTATCATGCATGATTAATAATTCTGTTGATAAGTTAGTTCTTTTTCAATAATTTTTAACAATCTCTTGATATTGTATGATTGATAAGCCTACATAATCCTATGACAATTATTATTAAAACTTACTCGTACATTATGTTACTATTTCTTCACCAAAACATAGGCGTATCATTTTAATATTATTGATTGATTGCAATTATTCAGAGCTTATTAAGTTGAATCTTTGAATGTGTAAAATATTTAATATTTATAGACTTACAAAATTTTGGAATCCTGAACAAGCTCGAGGATTTTTTTTACCATTTCCACCATCTATTATTTTATATTTGGGAAATGGGCCTAAATGAATTGGATGTTGCTATTGTAAATTGTATTGATATTAATGTGTTTAAAAATGAATGTATAGTATTTGTTAAAAATAAGTTTCCTCTCTAGGTGATCCAATGTCTGTGTCAGTATGTATGAATGTAATGGAAGTAGCAGGACTGCTAAATAAATAAATAAATGAATAAAAATCATTTGTTCCTATTTCTGTTGAAAATTTAAAAACATTGGAACTTGAGAAAACATAAAATAAATGTTGACTTCATTGCAATTTTCAAATTGTAGTAGGCCTACGTAATGAAAGAATAGTTCTTTGTCCTCGTAGTTCAATGAGTTCATCATATGCCCCTCGTGAAGTATTCAGGCTAGGAATTGCTTTAGAAACCGAAGTCAAATCTGGCATGGGTTCGAGTTCAGCTTAAAGCATCAGGTTTTTGTGAACATAATTCTTCCATCATCCGCACATTTGTACCCACAATAACCTAGCTTCTGGTGGGGTCGTTGAGCAAACAATAATTGCAACTGGTATACATATCTGTATAATTATGAATGCCAAGTTTATTATCATTAAATTGTCTTCAATCATGGAAGATTCATTACAACTGTGTATTAAATTATCAACTATTGAACTTGGTTTTGTTTGCCTCACTCTTGAGCTTCTTCAGTAATAAATGATAGTTTCGTACACTTTTTATTCTTGCTTGTGCTTGGGTCCTCCTGAAATAAATTCCGTTGATAAGTGAGTGAACGTTTTATGGAATAGCAATTAGAGGCAAGAGACAAGTTTCTATTTTCTACATTTTATGGAATATTAGAATGATGCATAGTTTCTGTCAGTGTTTTCATTTTAGAAATGTTGTTTATAAATAATTAGATGAATAAAAAAGCTCATCAAAACTGGAACTTTTTTTGTGAATAAAACTAAATTATTCCACCTTTTTCAGAGCTACAAATTTCAAGAAAAATATACGCTGTAAACCAGACAGTGCTGTTAGGCTTTGTGGTTCTGTAAGAAGTTATAAGAAATCAATCTGATAATTTTTCTTTATATTCTTCAATTTTCTTATAACAATTTTTTTCTCTAGTTCGTTCGTAGACTGAATGTTGGATTTTTAATTCAATTTCGTTCATTACTTTGTTATAACAAAACTTACGTAAATGTAATAGTCACAATCATCCGGATCCACAGTTTGATCACAAGAGAAATTAGCTCGTTGTAAAGAGAGTTTTAGTTTCCTCAAGCTTTTCAACGAGCACAAACTTATCGAGCGCACAGGTTTGTTGGAACAACACGTGAAAATATCCTCGGGTAACGTCGGTAGATTAACAATAGTATTTATATCAAGCAATGAATCTCGAGACAAACTTTCCGGGTACTTCTCATCTGTATCATATTTATAACTCTTCAAACTACAAGAGCTACTTGGTCGTACCAGATCAGTTTCTGAGAGAGCTGTTTGTTTTGCCTCCAGCTCTTTTATCTTATCAATAACGCTGTTTTCTTGAACAAAATTTAAATCCTGCGTTGATAGTACGTCTGTTGTTTCAGAATCGTCATTGCTATTATTTGTCTTTGTTACCTCATTGTCGAGAATTGTTAATAGTTTTTCAAATTGTTGTTTAATGTTAACAAACGAAGGATCACATTCTAATATGCTGTCCATTTTTATTGTTGCAGATTCACATATTTTTTGTGCGACTAAGAAGAATCTATCGCTGGTATTACCCATCGTCGTGACCTGTACGTTGAAACGCACTGCTAAACTTTGCAAATAACGGATATGCTTCTCCCCTGAAGTTGATCTTTCTTTCAAGTCCATAGCCATTTCTGTCAAATGTAAAGCATCGCGCATCATTTTCTCTGCTTGGTTTTGTAACATTGTCATTTCCCTGGATGAGTTATCGATTGTATATCTTGAAACTATTTAAATTATGAATTAAGAATTATAGACCGGTGATGTGTTTCCCTGAATAAACAGTTTTATCCACTGAAACTATCTTAACAATCAATTTTTGAATCTATTAGTGTTGTTACTATACCATTTCTCAACAATTATGAACTGATAATTGTATTTTTTTAGACTGTTGAGCCAATTATCAATTGATAAGTCTGCAATTTGTAATAATGGTTATTTTCATGTAATTTCCTATTATGTATTTTTGAATAAAAATGGGCTTTTAAATTATTTGTAAATATAGTTATTCCATTCTCAGTGCACTCCCTTGACCACTGTTGTTGTACGTGACCACTTATAAAGTAAAAGCCTGCTTGAACAGATCAAGGGAACCAATTGAAGTGGCAGTCGTTGCCGCGTAACTAATAACTAGAGAGCAAGCTGGCATAGTAAGTGTACCCAATCGTTCATGTGGTTGATCGCACGCCGAGTTCAGGATGTGTATTAAAAAAATCTGTGTTGGCTACACCTAGCTTATTTTTTTATTAAAAAAAACACAATTGAACAAAACGAAAATCAAATGGGCATTTTAAAAAGTACTGTCATAAGAATTAGGGATGTGAGAGCTCACATGCCTAGCATGCCCTGTGGCCTCTCATACCTATTGCCTACAACGGTTAATTAATTTTCATCACTGAATATATCAATAGATCTCAACCTAACTGCAGTTCTGCCTAACTAATTACTGATACAAAACCAAGTTCATTCTAAATTTTCTCAATTTAAAAAGTTGATTTATTGAAATTAATGTAATGGTGTTAATTGATGTTTGGGTTTATGTGTTCTGTGTTGAAAGTGTGTATGATTTTGAATTCGCTCAACATAACAACTAATAGAAACATGGTGTATAATGTAAGTAAAAAGTAGCCGTAACTCCTTCTCGTCTGGAAATTCGTCAGCGGTAGAATGATCATTGACGACACAAGACTTAACACCAGAAACACCACGCATGTTGGTCCGAGTTGCCCGTACGACACCTTGAAAAGAGAAATAGCAATTAAACAGTATACTGTATACTGTATACTGCAGTTACACATATATGTGGGCCAAGTAACAACCTAGATTCATACTTACTCGAATTCCTTCCTCACCCTTGATGAAACCGTAAGTCGCAGACAGTCCGATGCCGAGTAATATAATAAGCGGACCACCACCGAAACATGCAGAAAAGCCCATCTTTTGATGTCCTAGTTTAGCTATTGTAACATTAGCTATCAGATCTGAAGAAGAAATATAATTTTCATGTTTCAATTACAAATGCGCTGTTTTTTCAGTGGTCTGTTGAAAGTTCACCTATTTACTCGTTATCTTCCATGGGTATCTGTGTTATTTCATTGACTACTGTATCGGAAAACTGAGCCTAAGCGCTATTGGTCCGTTTTTTTATAGGCTTCGTAGGTATCGTAGTAACATAGGTTTCTATAGCAGTAGAATATAGTGATATTAATTTTAGTGACTAGAGATGTTGTGAAAAATAAATGGAAATTGATTTTAAAAAAGGAAAAATAATGAATGGATTGAGAAAATGAATAAATTAGGAATGAACTATCCAGATAATTTTCCATACTCTTTTCTTATTTGGTAATGAATAAGGTGTTGATATTTTTTTTCTTTAATTTCCCTTGAATTATCAACCAGAGTGTATGTTTATAGAGTACGTGTAAACACACTTCGTACAAGTCTTTTTTAATAAATATTGATTGCCCGGTTCCATCAGTTCAATCAACAAGTTTGAACAAGTTTAATAAAAATAATGAAAATATATTATTTTATGACTTATTAATAAACTCCTTACTGTAATATTTCACTATATTTGTATCTTTCTGTATATTTGTATTTCATATTTTAGCGTAAATTGACGATGTGACGATGCTCAATGTTGTAACATGCAATCTGATGAGAAAATACAAATCATTATCATTATCATTAAACTGCAACAGGGACTGGCCTCAGCCATTGTAATAGCTTTCACTTGTATTTGGTACTAGTATACGGTAGCCAGCCAATTGAGCCAGCCGATATAAATGTCAACACATGTAAGTTGTAGATTGACCTTGTTTACTAAGCATAAATGCGCAACGTTAAAAATATAATTTTTTTTCTACCAACTGGTGCCATCTAGAAATCATAATCTTGCTATAAGTTATTACCTCCTAAACTGTTGCCCCATGCAAGTATTGTGAGCCCTAAAGTTGCTTCGCTGATTTCGAGCATAATACCGACCGTTCTTAATATGCTCACTACTTCGTTAGCCACCATGAATATCACCAAAATGGATCCTAAAAATCCCAGTATGGAAAAGAACTGAAACAGTAAACAGAGAAATGATTGTTTAAAAATTCAGTTATTCTATCATCTAAACCAGAATGGTAGGTGGTTGCGTCAACTTACGTCGTGGTACATGGGTGCTTTATCAGTACTGGATGTGAAGAAAACTATCACACCCAAACATGTTCCAGCTATTAGTGCTATTGGCCATATGGGTACATCAGCAGAAATGTCTTCGAATCCTGTTGGAATAGTAGAAATAGATATGGTTCAAACCTTAGTACTCGTACAAATTATACTTAATAACGGTAGTATCAAACAGTAACCTGTTCTGAATGGATTCTTTCAGGGAAATGTGACATAAAAATGTGAAATCCTGGAAGAGTTGGAAAATCTTTAATACAATTTCTTCTTTCTCTGTACAGTATTACCATTGTTTCTCTATCGTTCTGCTAAGCACATGGATTCCAAATTATCCTGAATAAGTTTTTTTTTTACTGTAGAATATATATACTGTATGTAGGGCCTATATGGGCAATATAAAATTATTAAATATAGGCCTATATATTTTCTTTCTTTTTAATTTTGGGAGTTTAGGTAACTTGGGGGCTATAGGTAAAATATGATAATTCATCCAAAAATTGCCTCGTCCTACTACCACAACATGAGTCCATATGTATGACTTAATAAAAGCACTGAATATAGACCCAAAAAATCTGGAAAAGTGAGTGAATCAATGCTCAAACAAATTTCATACTGAAAAATGAACTCATCTACTGGTAGTCATTTCATTTTTATTACTTTATTAATTACAACTTCAAGCCAGAAAAATCATATTTCAGTTATAAACGACATCTTTACATATAAATGTTTATCTATTATACATATTTCCTAATACAGTATCTTTAATCTATACAAGTGTTTACACATCAACATATATTCATCCTGAGTAAAATATTCGACTACTGCATACCAATCTAAAGTTCAATAAATATTAAATAGGGCTACTATCAGAGTAAGCTTACCTCGAATAGCAAATACAGCAAACAATGGAAATGTTATACATTGTAATGTGTTTAGTAGCTTACACCATCCGTGATTTACTGTCGTAAGGTTCACAACAGGAATCACGAGCTTCAAAATCAATAAAATTGGAATCTGAAAATTTATCATTTGTCATTTAGTTATTCATGCCATAAAATGATGAGAGTTTATTCTCTCAATTCTTTTAAGCCATTCTATAGTTTTACAATAAAAGACGATAACATGAAATTAGAAATGCAGCGTATGGTAGATTGAATTATGTATATTTATTTTTTCACTGATCCAATTATTATATTGGGCCTATTTATTTACTTTACTGAGGATTTTTAGTCTTTGCTCAGGTCCATGCACATAGATATAGCATGTATATTGGTTGATCCATGCAATATAAATATAATGAACAAACAATCTACATTTATATTTTGCAAACCTGAACTACGGTAATGATCTTCATATACCACGATATACTTTTCCACTCTTCTATGAGAAATACGTTCATCTCGTTAAGAAATGATCGCAATAATCCTCGATGCTCATGAAAGTGTACAGATGCTGAAAGTAAAAATATCTAAACGTTAGCTGATTCAAAAATTACTTCTGTATAAGAAGTTGAACTATAACCATAAGCCTACAAAATTAATATATTTCGAGTTTGAAGCGAACTCAATTGTTCTCCAAGTTTATCGAGCACTGATTTCAGCACGTGTATTTTATTAAAATTCTATATTGGCAGCAACCCAGCATTTTTCTTTAATCTTCAAGTATCTAACTATAATGTTTTCTTGTCTTCCGACACAATTTCAAATCGAAATTTCCTTCTGTTAAATTACAATCTGGAATATCAGTGAAATAAGATGACGTCTTTCGTCCTAAAAAGGTGAAGTCAAAGTTAGTTCAACTTCAATAAAAAACGGGCGTTTTTCAAACGGATTGATTTTTGTCAACTTCTGGCCATGGCCTCCAAGTTATTCCACAAGCCACTGGATTGAGTATCCAATCACTGCATCATCATTGCATTCAAAAAGCTAATTTGTGACAGTTTGAATCTGAAAATTCAATTGAAACTAGTGTAGGAATAATAGTTCGAAATAGTGACAGACAACCAGACAAGAAATCGTAGTGGGAACCATACTTGGTAACAAAAAAAAAATGTTCATTCAAGATTTCTAAAAAAAACTGTGATTGTACTAAAATCTCTCAAAAGTTTCATAATCTTACTTTCTAACTTTTAAAACACCTAGCAGACATCAATGACAATAGTTCCACCTGTTAAATACTTGAGCTACAAATCGAGTCTAGAGAAACTTTTTCTGTATATTTTAAATGTGTTGGAAAACCACATTACGTAAAATCCATCAACATTAGAATAAACTGAATTGCCCTAGTTTATTGTGTGATTAAAGTGATAGTCTGGAAGGCTATCTAATTATTGTTCTTACAATGAGACATAGACCGGCACTTCAACTCACGACCTACAAGTTCTCTTTCATTCATCATGGACAACTTCATTATCCTCTGCGCTTGTACAGCCAAATCTGAAAAAATTACATAATTTTCAAATTTGAAACATATTGAAGTAGGGGAGCTAGTCTAGATTTCAGAATTTTTTCATCAGGTGAGAAATAATCAAGACTGATTGTTATTACTATAGCTAAAACTGTGACTGACGTTCAAACAATGTAAAATTTTGTAAAAGACAAATAAATAAATATTAATTCAAGGTACGAAAATAACATCCATAAACTTTAAACCATCAAACCATTAAACATACCATTGAACTTTGAACCATTAAACCATTGAACATACCATTAAACTTTCCGAAGATAGAAATTCGACATGAGCGCGCGAGAATTTGCTGAAAATAAATCTTTCTCAATTGAACCTAATTATACAATTGGATTTAAAGAATGGCCATGCATAAAGTTTAATTTTAATTTTTCAATTTGAAAAGGATGAAGAATGGTAAAGCAGCAGGATGAGTAGATGAGATGGTGGTAGAGATGATGAAGGCAGTGGAGGCCAGGCGGAGTGGGTGTTTCGTGTGATGGCGGCATCATGGCAACAGAAAGAGTGCCAGAAGATTGGGTGAAAGCGGTAATAACAGTAATATGAGCGAAGTTTGGCAGGGCAGTGTCCCATAAGCCATGTTGTTTGTAATGGTAATGGATGAGATGATCAGAAAAGTGGAACCAGAGTAGGAAGGTCCAGGGTCGAAGAAAATGATATATGCTGATGATATCTTGGTATGGGGCGACTGTAGAGAAGAGGTGCAAGAGAAAGTAGAAAGATGGCAAAAAAAGACCGAGGAATTTGGTATGAGAATTAAAGCGGAAAAGAGCAAAACAAAAATAATTGTGATGAGCAGAGAGAAGAGAACATTTCAAGAAAAAGTACAGCTGCAAGGTCAATACTGGAAGAAGTGGAAGAGTTCTCATACTTGGGAAGTGTTTGTTAGTAATGCGGCAAAAGTATGAATAGGAGAATTATGAATAGCAAAGGTGGACGGATTATTCCAAAAAGTAAGAAAGCTAATTTGGAACCAAGATTTACCGAGGAGTGGGAAGATACTTATTCATAATGTTTACTACTTGCCTATTTCAACATATGGAGCAGCTGCATGGTCAATGAACTGGAGAGAAGAAAAGAAAATGGAGGCGGCAGAAATGAAATTCGTGAGGAGCGTAGCAGGAGTGTCAAAGATGGAGAAGAAAAGAGAAGCAGAAATCCAAGGAACGAAGTGGGAGTGGAAAAGTATTAGCATTTAAAATGGAAAGTGAGAGACTTAGGTGGTACGGGCATTTGGGGTGAATGGGAAGGGAGAGAATACCGAGTGCAACGTTTGAGATAGCAGAAAACAATGGAGCTAAGAGAAGAGTTGGAAGACCAAGAGAAAGGTGGCAGCAGGGAGTCAAGTTTGGGGTAGTCAACCGAGAAGAAAAAAAGGAATTGAAGTGGTAGACGAGATATGGTGGGAGGATAGAGAACAGAGGAACAGTGGAGGGAACTCGTCGGAAGAGAAGAAGAAGAAACAGAGGATAAGTTAGTAGTAGTGAAGAGAAGGAAGAAGTCGGAACACGGGTAGTCCCGAGGTGTTCTTCAGGCGCGCAGAATGCCCAATGTGAGTGACTGAATTCTACTGTTATTAGGAAACTGGCAGAAACCGATCGTTATGAGAAGTCTCACCTAGAAAAAGGAAAAAGTCGTGGAAACAGCCCCTAGTCCAATTTAATTGGTCACCTGGGTTTGAGAGCGATATTTATTATTATATATTGCTCAATTCACTAATCATCAGTTGGTACAACCGGCTCTAAAGATATCAAACTTACCACTCATCGTATTTGCATTTGTTGAACTGTGCCTCATGGGCAATGCTGGTATCATCAAATTGAAGAAAGCATTTCTAACTTCATACTGCGACGAATTTGAACCAACACTTCCACCTAGAAAACAAAGTAAATCATCATCAAGTTAATAATTAGAATCATTAAATATATTAATAACTGTTAAAAGTTGAAGATTCGGCATGAGCACGCGATAATTTGCTGAAAATATATTTCCTTCAATTCAATCTAATTAAAATTTGATCAAACAATAATTTTATCCTATTGTTCTTGAACTCATGCAATATTCCACGATTTTTAATAAAATGTCCATACATTTTATACAGTTGAGTTTAATAAGTAATGGCCACGCATGAAGTTTAATTTTCATATTTTTAAAATAATTGAAACCAATCTTGAAATAAAAATACGAGATAGAGCATTCCATGTGTGATGTGATGTGCATGATATATGTAAGGTACTAATATCTTATTCAATTTTTTTTTCTTCTTCAATATTTTGTAATGCCAATAGATCTTAGTCATCAGT
>OZ023332.1:30819429-30909429 GCA_964007535.1 Brachyptera risi
GAAAGAGCAGAGGGAAATGGGCAAAGTGATTAAGAAACTTCAAGAGAATATAGACTAATGGTAGAGTTCAATCACGGCTCAATAATAGGTCTATATCCAAAATATAGATCCATTTATTTATTTTAGAAATATTTTCGTTCATTTCTGATGCGCTAGGTATTTCTATATGTTTTTTTTTCTGAAATCTATCATATCAAAAGTGGTTTAATCGATTTAGATTAAATCTTACATGAATTATAACTAATCTGTATCGCTGCCATATTTATTCATATCCGCATTTACCTTTCAATGTATGCATTCGTTTTATTTTTCTCGTCAATAGCACAACAGTTATGTACACAATGTAAATAACGAGAAACCCTGTAAAATGACAGAAAAAGAGTATTTTCAAATGTGCATTATCGAATATTCATATTATATATTTATAAACATATTGATAATATTAAATTATATATTTATATAGATTAGAATATATATATATATATGTGTGTGAATGGATATTTCTATCACTGAAAAATCATCTTACTAATATATTATATTTCTACTTTGAAGTACCATATCCATCGTAATTGGTCAGCTGAGTCTGAAAGTATTTTGAAAATAAACATCACATAATTTTGAGTCTAACTTCATTGAACAAGTATATTTTCGAATACAAATTGTATCGGAAACACTCATATTTTTCTCGCCGAAGATACAGCTCTCGAAAGAAAATATGAAGTTGCTATTACTTCATTAGGTGAAAAACTAACTATTCTTTCTTTCAAAATGAGTCTAATTATTCAAAAATGAGAATGGATAACCATATTTATTTTCCCATAATTATATTCATAATATTTTCACTCACAATAAAACCTGATTGATGGTTGAATGTCATTAGCCCTACTTATAGTATATTTTCATTGTCTGCTAGATAAATAAATCTCATGATATACTTATTTAATTAACTTCAATAAGTTTAAATAAGTTTAATAAAATATTGATTGAGGTTTAATTAATGATAAGAGCTGTGAAACCAATCGATACACCTGCAGTTTCCCATCCACTAATTGTTTTTGTGTTGAATACGTAGAATGTCCAGAGCACGGAGAGTAAGTAGAAGAAGTCGTCTCGTAGGAAATGTTTTCCATGCATTTCGAATGGAAAAAGGATACAGATAAGTCCCACCACCACCGTCGTCACAAATATTCCTCCGCCTAAACAAATAATACCATCATTTTACCCACTTTTTAGAAAGTTTTTTGTTATAGTATGAATAGACTGGTTTATATTTTTCATGTAGATGTAAAAATGCTGTCGATGTGAACGACTATGAAGTGGTAAGTAAGGACTATAAGGACTATAGGAGAACTATAAGGACTAAAAAGTACGTATAAAACGAAGGAATGATGATCGTTAATGGGACGATAGAAAAGGATACATTTTCATTAATTTATCAAATTAATGAACAAATGAAAAAATTATGAAGCATTTTTACAAATCATTCTATCAGATCTATTCGCATGGGTGAATTCTGAATGAGGTGACGGGAAAATGAGATGAAAGATTATTTCATTATGTGTTTTGGATAGTGAGGAGGAATCGGTTGAGGCATGTTGCTCAAGAGCAAGCAGCCTGTATCCACCCATAATGACAGAGGGAAACCACTAAAAACCTGTTTTAGGTTGGTTGACCATGTAGGGAATCGAACCCCTGTCTTCTGAAAGGCGGTTCAGAGAGCTGGTGTTGGAGATGATTCTTTAGAAGAATACCGTAATGAAAGAAAATTAATTCTGAAGGTGAAGAGGATGGAGAGACGAGATAAAAAATTGACCGGAACTAAATCAAAATACCATTGACATATTATCAACTAATTCTGTGTAGGAAGATAGCATATTTTTTAACTTATTGTTACTATAGCAACTTGAAAAAGTTGAGTGGATTGGAAAACACTGGTTGGGTCTTGGGGGACATTGTTGTCCACTTATTACAACAATGTGTGACATCACTGGAAAGAAACCTTGATACTATTAATACATTAATCCTTGATACATTAATCTTCAGTTAATCACGTCTAGTGACACTATACTTACCCATGAGTTGAGAGAAGATGAGCTCGCCGTGGCCAGAAGGCAAACCGGCCAGTGAAGTGAATATGTCAGGAGCTGCATTCCCAAAAGCGAGCACCGTGACACCAGCCACGCTCTCCGACAGACGAAACAATTTGGCAATAACGGTCAATGACGGACAAAAACTGTAGTTGAAAATGTTTGGTCAAATAATTAGTTTAATCTTCATTTGATATTATACATCCTTATATATATAACAGCTGAGTAAACGAACCGCTTGAACGGGCTTAGACATATATTTTTCTGTTGGTATACATTCGGATTGATTATTATTGAGACGGTGAGATGATTTTATCTTCAGATAAGGGAAAGACAAGTGGGAACGAAGTGGAGTAAACAACCTATATTGTAGAACCATCCCGGTATTCGTATTCACCTGGGTTACAGAGTTGAAAACTACGAAACATCTCGGTAAAGATGGTCGTTCGCGGGGATCGTACCGAAATCCGATATGCCCCTCATCTCCCGGTCACATACTATCATTTACAACAGTCGTGTTATATCATTCACATTATCATCATCAGCTTTTTTCAAGCTCAAGTTTTTTAGTTGTATTTGATATATTGCATATAGGAATTAGGGATTCAGGTATTGTCCTATGTTTTCATAAATTATAGGAAACTGATCGAGGACACTACGTTATGAGGTGGTACGGGGAGTGAGGAGGGTGAGGGAAGAGAAATTGGCTCAATATACTATGAGATATAGAAGATCGAGTCTCGCGGTTCTCAGCCATCATTCAGAACATAAATAAATAAAAAAATCATCAAGAAAAAAAAATGGTAAAATCCAAATTCCAACATTTTTTAAATCCAAAAATGTAATGAATTCAAATATAATGAAAGGTCAGATACCGACAGTACATAAAATTAAAATGATTCACAAGGTTCTTTATCAAACCCTATATATACAAATGTATGAGTAAGTTTATTCACTGAATTTCATGGATGAGACGGAATTACATGGATGGATGGGACAATTTGACTGTATTTTTACAGTGTGGCTATAATCGAAAAGAAGTCGATATCGGAATGGATCTTCCATCTAGAAAACAATTTTTTATATTCTAATTATTTTATTCATTATTAAAATGTGCAGACATATACTTATATACTCACAAATTATCAGCGCTCGTTCCGAGAATGATGAATAAATACAATAACCATAAGACCTGAAAAATTGAACATAAATATAAGCATCCGGAAATCACTAGCATGAAGAAGAAGACACGCTAGCCTCAATATAAAGTGCCTGATGAAGACAATTAGATGAATGTCAACCATGTAGTGGCTAGAAATAACCAATTCTAGATTCATACACCAACATTCATAGGAAAAAATGACCATCACTTAAATAAAATAAGAATTCCACAATATAGAACAAATATTGGGCCATACTCGTTTTTAGAGAGAACCATCAGAGGATTAGACCATCAGACCATCAGGGACACTTTTACATTTGTATATATATATATATATATATATATATATATATATATATATATATATATATATATATATATATATATATATATATACATATACATATATTATAGATAGATTTTTCCTAAATATGTGGATATTCATTCTTAATCTTACCAGTATAATAAGTCCTACCGATTGAATTGACTCCATAGTACAATATACGAACACGAAGTAGTTAACAAGAGTTTCTTCATCATCATGGCAATCAGATGTGGTTTTTATCCATTCACAACGTTCAGCGGAAGCGACTTGTTGAATAAGTGAGCAGGGAAGATTCTGCAATCAAGTCATCTTTCCATTACATTTCAAAGAACTTGCAATCAATCAAATCCAGGGATTCGAGACTTCATGTTGTTTCGGTTCCGGTTCCACTTACAAGAAAATAATGGTTCAGGTTTCAGTATCAATCCAAATCAATATTAAAGTTCCGGTTCCGCTTCTTTAAAGTTCCAAATGGTTCCAGTTGTAATTACAACAGTATTTCAAAATATTGATGTTTTAAAACTTGGATAACATTTATGATGTCGGAATGAATGAATGAATGAATGAATGAATGGATAGAAAACTATTAATATAATATATAAATATTTGTATTAATATAAGAGCAGTAGTTTAATTGAATTGCTTTATATTTGGTGATTCAGTTTTGTACTTGTTGTTGCATAATGCCTTCATATTCGTATTAATTGAAATTTATAAGAGGTGATGAACGAATTCTAAAACCGCTCGAAACCTAATAAAACCGAGAACAATAAAAGTCAAGGTTCCCGGTTCAGGTCCCTGACTAAAACCGTGATTGTTTGGGAGAGCAAATAAACTGTTCATGTGCCTATTATAACACTTTCAAACTTAACGAGCAACTCAAAGGTATGAAAAGGAACTTCATTTCAAGTAAATAAACCATTCAGTGTATTTAGTGATCAACTCATATTTAATGATTTAGAATCCGTTTCGTCAGAAAATATGTTTAGGAACAAATTCGAGGAATGATTCAAGAAGAATAAAAACTAATAAGTAGTGGTGTAATTAATTTGGCTATTTTCTATGTCGAGTCAATTATTATTGAAAGTATTTTTTTAAATTTAGTAACTCGGATACCGAACTTGGAGAAAATTTCGAGGTGAAATTTTCTGCTGCCAATTACCGCTGCCCAAGAATACACGTAGAATACGTAGAATACACACGTAGAATGCACACGTAGAATATATAATAGAATAAACTTTATTTATCTTGTATGTATAACAATTCATAATAAATACATTATAAAATGGCGAGGTTCGGTCGGGAGGCCGCTCTTCCACCTAACCTTATCAGAATTAAGTTTTTAGCTATAAGTTTTACAGAAATAAAAATATTGAAAGTATGGTAAATGGTAATAATACAGATAGTTAATTTCTAAGTGTCAAATTTTTAACATAACATAGTATATATAATAATTATTTCTATATACATTTCACAATTGAGAGTGTCTTAAGGAACTAATGATACCCGTGCTGGTTTAATACTTAGGCCTAATACATGGTTAATGAGAAGTAAACCTAAAATTATATTTGGCTTAAAGCACTGTATTATAATCATTGGTAATAAATAAATAAGTGTAATAATACATATATAATAAATAATTTATTAGAATTAGAATAAATATTGTGAAATTAGAATGAGACAATGAAACAAAATGTGAAAAACATGACAGTGAAATAAAATATTTAGCTTGGAGTCAAAAAATGATATGGTGTACTAATAATAAGTATTGAAAGTAAGCTCATAGGATATTGTAAGATTGAAAAAATTAAAAACTATTCTAATGTAGGCTTTTATATAAATTATATAGTCATACATCGTAACACTCGTTAGCTCTAAGCTGTTTTAATACATTTTATTCACTTATCAACGATATTATTGATCAAACCTCATCAACAAATCTATTGGTTGTGGAGCGCGAAATTTTAATCAATTCTTTTCATTTGAACTATGATAGAGATAATTTTATGCACATTCAAACCAGTATTGAGTTAGCAGACGTAAGTTGGCAATACTTGATTCCATAATCAGTGTTGTAGTCCCATAAAACAGACTATAAGATCAAAATAATATGTACATTTTATAGATTTAGAAAAAATAAAAATAGTCACTGTATAGGTTTTGATTGTTATAACCATTATTTCGGCATCATGTTGGATTTGGAGGTCGGTGAAGGTGATAAGGGAAATGAAGGGTGTCAAGTTCTAGATATTTAGGAGAGAAGCTGGCAAATTTTCTCTTGATAATAGGACAGTAATATATCTGTGAAACAAACTGGAGGAGGAAATGTTTCAGAAATATTATGAAATACTAGAAAATGTCAAAATGACAATTTTGTTATTTTGTAATGTATTTTCATATATATCCAGTTGAGTGGAAATAGCCACTCTATTCCCAGATAAATATAAGATTGAAAAATAAATTTGATAATCTCGATTATTGTTTTTATTGTGATGAATATCGTCACTGTGCATCACTTCTTGTAATTACACAGACAATAGATGTAAGTGGAATCTTTTTGCGTATGGTATAATCATATTAAAACTTACGAACCTGTCGCGCCGTCGAGTGATTTAAACTTAATTGATATAAACCATGTCTAGGCCTACTAATGCCTGATTCTGTTGAGTTTAAGGCACTATAATTGTTTGTATCATAATTATAAAACTGAGAATTAGACATTGCTTATAGAGTAAAAATTAAAATAGAAAATGCAACGAAAAAGTATATATATTTAATAAAAGCATTGTATTATTATGACGTAGAGTATCCCTGACGATGAATTAATATATCAGTTTGTAGCTATACACATTATTGTTCTAATTAATTTGCAATTATTGAACACAGTGAATTATCTTCACCTACCCGAAATTCACGATTGACAACTCAACCGTCAAACAAGTACTTCTGCATGAAAAGAGGGGTAGTATACTTTGAGCAAACATGAGATATTTAGATAATCTGTCGATAATCGTATTTATATTTTAATTTATTTGTTCAAAATTGTTATGTCAAAATGAAAAAAATGTGAAAAATTTGTATTGGAAAGAAATTTGCCGTACCTAATTACTGAAAAATTAAAATATATTTCATTTAAATATTCATACGTTTTATCATTCAATTCATTTCGTATGACTTGTAACTAATTCGGACGAAGATTTTTCGGATTGCTGGAACAGAAAGAAAAAAAAAGAGAGAGATGACAATAAATAATCATTTCATGTTGGAGGTGTTGAATAATGTTGATAGTAGACACAGAATTGTCACTTGTAAATGAATTCTAATGACTAAGATCCTCATCTCTGTCAATGGAAATGCCTATTCTTCAAGAATCATGATTTTCATGATTGGCTTTTATACACAATATACACATCTACCCACGTTATAACAACACGAAAAAAAGTGTCTATCCATTTAGGCCACTTTATCTTTCGGTTCGTACGTACACTAGCGCCAAGTCGATTACAACATTGACTAGAAAACGCCTTGCAAGACCACAAAACCTTCATATCGCCTCGACCTACCGCCCAGGTAACACGCAACAGCAATGTTGGGTAAAGTCGTTGAGTATCAGTGAATCAGTGAGTTGGTGACCGATTAACAAACTTATGATAACAGATAACGTGGGTTTGTGTGCTGGTTTGATGTTGGATTGATTTCCGTGACCCAGTGTCGTGCGAAGTGAAATGACTCGAATGAGTGCAATGCGTGAGAAAAGAAGATTACACGTGGTGTGCATTTGTTTGATTTTAACTCTTACGACAAGTTTGGGACAAGATATGTTTCCAACAGAAGGAATTAACGCAACAAATCAACCAGAACTTTCGAACAGTAGTTTAATTGATCCTTTGTACGATAATGGTGGTGTCATTCAGAACGGATCTGCATTTTCTGCGTCTGAACGGAATACCACCGAAGACCCGTTGGAATTGGCAACGACTCTAGATTCGTTTATTTTCAATGATACCGAAGTGTGTCCGATAGATAGTTTATTACCTTGTGTTACGAAATGTTGTCCTTATGGCCAGTCGCTTGGATCAAATAAAAAGTGTACAAAAAGTAATGTACGGTTTATACCTCAGTTTACTATTCTTGTGAATGGTTTTAATGATACGTCGCAAGTGAATGAAACTGAAACAAGGGGAGGCTATAATCTTATCATACAAAATGTTTGTCGTAGAAACAGGTAAGTAATTATGAATTATTTTCACGCACATTTGATAGAAATATACTTGTCTTCAGGTAAGGGAGCTGAGATAATCGATATTTATAGTCTCTTTCAGTCAGTTTGCACTATAAGTCGGGTGTGTCGGTCTGCCGGCTTGACTGACAGCTATTATGATTTGACTATCATTATACATAATTTAAAGGTTCCGTTTTTATTATCTACAGCCGAAGTAAAACAAATTGTTTGCCGTACTAATTAGTGGTTAAATATTTAAATGTATATAATCATTTTTTTTATCACATATTTTAATGGTTTTTAAACTTATAGGTCTCATAGCTAGAAGACTATCTCTAAGAGTTGCCACTACAGAATGGCATGCTTGACATTTAGGTCTTATTTTGAATAACACTTTCAGAACCTATGAACGTTGTTTCAATATTTGGAATAATATGTCATTCAATTCAAGTATTTGCATATTTATGTAAGACAAAAATGGACATAAGAAAGATTACAAAAAAAAATCATCTTGTAGAATACAATGTTTGTTAATTTGTTGAAATAATCATTAGATTAGCATGGACATCAATTATAGTGAATTGCGATCAATGGAGTTTTTTCGGTACATCAATCACGAGGAATCGAACCAAAAAAATGGTTTTCATGAAGATGCATAATCGTAATGACCAAACATTACCAGGAATATTGACAACACTCTTCATTTACGTACGGTGTACTTATACATTCTTCTTAAAAAAGTCGTGTTTTTGGTTTTTAAATAATGAGAAACATCGATTTTTGTAATAGTTAGGATGATGACTGTTAGGTCATATATTGAATTAGACATGAACATTGACATAGACATATTGACATAAAAGTTGCACTGATTGACCTTTAAAAGTAATTGAAATTCAACCGAACTTTCCACAAGACTCCAAATAGATATCTGTTTTTACTTTTTAAGAAGAAACTGAAATAAAAACGAAACAATAAAATGAAAACGACGTGAGAGTGTGCGTCCTCAGCAATGTGATTTTTTGATGTCACTACTTTCAGTCATGATATTTTTACATTGATCACATTTTCAATATTCAATCCATCGCCGGTATTAGCCGCATCACTAGAAATCATCTCGTACGTACAACTGAATATTAAAATGAATATTTTCACTGAATATCTTGTCATTATTGCGTGCACACTATGTTCTACTATTATGTTACTATGTACTGTGTATCTATGTTAAACTTGAAAAGTACGAGGACTCTAACATATTATATGCCAAAGATGTATAGCATCCTCTTCACCATCTTCATACTCTTCACTTTCTTCTTTGACCTCTACTATTGCTGGTCATCCTTTCGGTTCTCCCACAATCTTTACTCGTCTTCATCATCCTACTATATATGATATGCGATATTGATCACACTCACAATTCTCATACTTGCTTATATCTTCATCTATCTCGTGATCTTTCAAATTTTCCTTCTCACTTTTTGTCAGTTGTTACCTGATGAAGGCAAGAGAAACATTGCCGAAATATTGTTTCCATATCAATTTTTCGACAATCAATCAGCCAGTCAATAGTATGCTTCTGTGAAACAATTTGTGGTACAATATTTGTCTCTTATTTTAATTCCAAATTCTCTTTGAAATTCTTTTATCTGTGTTACCTCTTGATCACAATCGTTTCTTATTCATTTCCTTCTCTAAACCTAGTACCTATAATTCCCTTAACCATTCCCTTGAATCTGCCCATGATTCTTATTTTATCCATCTTCGTCACACTTATGTAATATAAATTGTATCACACTTTCAAAAATAAAAATTTATTTTCAATACATACAAAACAAAATCACCAAATAATTACTTGAAGCGATTCAAACAAGAGCTGAAATTACCAACATAAACAGTCTAGGTTAGCAGTCTATCACCATAGTTACCCATGCAATTTGTTTTCACCAACTATTAGCATAAGGGATGACTGAACTTAGGCATAAATCAATTTAACAATCTAGTATAATCGAACTGGAGCCGTCTTAGCAGAGCATAATCACTGTATTTGTATTAGATAAGACAGTTATATTTCTATTTCTCTATGTGTGCTGTTTTCATGACGTCAGGTCTTGCACTAAACAGGTGTTAGTTTAATTAAACTTCAGTCTATGACGTGTTACGATATGTTATTGGAAGATTTTTTCGTCAAAACCGATGCACAGTAATTGCTCTTCTTATCTCTTAATTGTAGTATCATATTTGTGGAATTTACGTTTGGAATGTTTCACATTTTATATGAAAACAGTGAGTTCTTAGAAACGATTGTGAATGAATAAAATACTGCTGCATATAGGCGTGAATCATAGAGATATGTCTATTTCCTAATCTAACTAGACAACATTACGTCTCAAATTATTTTCGAATATTTGATATATATATATATATATATATATATATATATATATATATATATATATATATATTCATAAATATATATATATATATATATATATATATATATATATATATATATATATATATATATATATGTATATAAATATTCATATATATATATATATATATATATATATATATATATATATATATATAAATATATATATATATATATATATATATATATATATATATATACATACATATATATATATATATATATATATATATATATATATATATATATATATATATTTATATATATATATATATATATATATATATATATATATATATATATATATATATATATATGAAATAAACATAACTACCGTTAATAACTTATAATAACTGCATGACAAGGTTCAATTGATGGTGAAGCCAAAGAGACTTAGCATGAATGCCTATAAAAAGGGGTAAACAAAACAAACAAATACAATCATGGTCGGGTTTATTATTTAATCATATCGGTAAAAAGATCATTGGCGTACGTACGTAACAAGAGACATACATTCCTCCACGCTATTGAATGAGTTTCAGCTACTCTTGTCTGTTCCTATGTGTTGTGCTTCTAGTTTTGAACTCACTGTATACGGACTCGCACTTGCACCGATCGAGGGTTTAATATAATGTTTGTATAGTATATATATATATATATATATATATATATATATATATATATATATATATATATATATATATATATATATATATATATATATATATCAATATATATATATATATATATATATATATATATATATATATATATAATATAAATATATATATATATATATATATATATATATATATATATATATATATATATATATGTATGTATATACATATATATATATATATATATATATATATATATATATATATATATATATATATATATATATATATACATATATTGGGTTCAACTACAGATAATCAAGCTATTTTATCTGTGGTTCAAAGACGCACTGTACTGATTATTATATGATCTATTGGCGTCGGTGAATGATATATGAGATGATGGACGATTAAATGAAAAAAATGAACATCACGAAACTTTCTGTGTATACACGAGGACTTATCCAGCTAAAACTGTATCATTTTCAAGCAAAATCGCTTGAACTACTCACTACTGAGAGGACCATAACGGAATATAAAAAATAAGAATAATTCAGTGAGAAAAAATGGTAGAGAACTAGGCCACGTTGAACTGGCATTCAGAGAGAATATCGATGATCGTTTGCGGTCGTAGTATAAATATGTGTGGTTCATTCACAACAGGACCGTTTTTATTTCTTCATTTTTTTCATTTTCATTTGTATCCACTTCTTACTCTAGCATTTCTTTCCACTGTACAAATACTTTATAAAATAAACTGCCATCTTATATTCCTCTTCTCACTCATCATTCACCGACACTAATGAATATTACAGTTGTGATTATAGTGTGTCGTTGAATATAAAATACCCGAAAAACATGTTTCAATAAATGAATTCACTGATTGCTTGTTTTAGATACCGCTTGGAACCGTTTAGTGAGCCAACCGACGAGTTTCAACTTCTTTTCAACGGGTCGCTATGGTTACCCGAGATGAAACCCAATCACGTCATGTTACCATCCAATCATTACTGCATGGAAGTATTCGAAATCGATTCAGAAGAGATCATGTTACCTCTCGTCTGTAATATAATTGAGCCTGTTATAATTCAGTCTTCGTTTCATTTTATTCTTTATCCAATGGGTAAGTTTGTTTAACAAGTGTTCTTGGATTCAAAATCTTGAATGCAATTTTTTAATATTGGAGAGAAAACGATGCTTTTTCCAAACAACTCCATTCAATTTGCATACTTTTATATATTCACAAACAAAAATGGTATAAAATCTGTATTCCCATCCATATTTGTCTATCTATATTTCAACCTATCTATCTATTTCTATCTCTATCTATCTATATTTCTATCTATCTATAACTGAAGACTTTAAGAAATAAATATTTCTGCGGTGAAGAAATAAGGCCACGGACAGCACAGTCTGATGGAAATATTCTTTTTTATAATTCAAATGGGGTCATCCAAGGTCTCCAAGGTGAGGAGCCTCTAGTCGATAGAATAATGTAGGTAAGGGTGGTAAGGGCACCACCCTTGTGGTGCCCCGTACAAACGGTCCTACTTTCATCCACAGCCTTGATGAGAAACAATGTTTTTGTATCAGGTTAGAAAAAAAATCCGTCACTAGCGAGTTATAGAGAATTAAATGATATAGCCTTAAAATTTGAAGCATTTATCTAAATTGTACATAATTTAAAAGAAAAATATCCATCTGATTAGAGTTACATTCAGTAATACCGGTTTTAAATGAACACTGTTTGCTTATTTTATGAAGTTCAATAGTAACGTTGAACACATATAATCGAACTTAAGATGAGCGAGATATTTATAGACATTTTTAAAAAGCTGCATGTAAACATATTTGATTTTGAAACTATCGAGTCTGGTCACTGCCATCTGTATTGGTGGCTGCCATCCGTAACGTGTTGGTCACACCTGAAAAACTATAAATAATTAAAGCTTGATAAAAAACATTTGTTAGAAAGATAATAACATTCTGTGAGAATTATACATTTCAATGAGATAAAATTTGAATATTTGAATAAGCCAAACAATTTCCGAAAAAAGTGACGAACTTATTCGGCTCTAACACAATCCCAATCTCTACTAGTATACACTAACGACCAGAAATAAAAATAATTTCAGACTTATTGATCGCTCTGTTTGACATGTGGGCCTATGTCACTCACATAAAAAAGTGCGATTGTTTCCAGTATCTGGAATTAAGGGGAACCCACCTACAAATATATATTCAATTTTTTGTCATCCATGGATGTATCAATGTTGAAAAAGAATCTTACAAATTTCAAATGGTGAAAAAAAGTTGAATTTTCGAGGAAATTTTGGAAAAACTAGTTAGAAAATATGTTAAAACGTTGCATACAACAAAACCAGTAGATATAGTTGGCATGAAACTCACTATTCATACATTGGTTGATTAAACCTTCCCATATCAGATAAAATACATTTTATCAGCATAATTATAACTATTTTGACACAAATAAATAGTGTCAGCTATATTGATTTACAACAAAAAATGGCGTGAATCTCCCTGGTCTTGTATGCCAAACGCATTTGGTTGAACTGTTCATTTTTACTTCGGCCTAAAGGCAGTTATTTCACAAATACATTATAAATACACGATAAATGATCTCAAGAAGTAGTCAAATTATGTATGTAACGCGAGATGCATGTTTTGTGACCATTTTCAGTGTCAATAGTAGCTTTCCGGATGAACGTATTGTTGTGAAACTGCTTCACAGCCGTGCAGAGAAGTACTTTCAAGAATATTGTCGATCCATAATGAACATTCACAATATTTTCATACATAATCGTCCTGGTGGGAATTTTTTGCCCTATGGAGACTGGCGACATCTAAAATCTTTGCTGCGCTCATCTAATAAAAAAATGAAAAACATGTTAAAAAAATACCATCTCCGTATCAAATCATGTATCTTGATAGAATTATAGTTATAAAAGGAAATCAGCATACATAGCCCTGATTGGTTCATTCACCACCACCAGATCGATCAATAATACCTAATTAGAATTAAAATGGAACGCAAAATAGGGATGGTCAATGAAATAAGTGTCAAACTTGCTTAACTAAAACCTGGTTATAATATCACTCTTATCTTTATCAACCCGTATTTTTTACTTCATACATAACTGATACCGCTTACTATATGCACTCACATACATACATACATATATATATATATATATATATATATATATATATATATATATATATATATATATATATATATTTATATTTATATGTTAAAATTCTTCAATACTGACGCTACCGTCGCTTATATTTACTTGTCTCTCGTTGTAGGTTATATACACCTTTTGAATATTGGAACTTTCAATTAACTGTACCTTCTTCTTATCTGCTTACCATTATCACCTAACCCTAGAGACAATTTACTATAAACAAACAGTATTTTAACTTTCACACAACCTCACAAGGTTTACTTAATATCATACAAAAATCTTTATCAGTTATTACTAAATGAGGAGTTACATGCAAGCAGTCTACCTAAGTCAGTCAAGGCCCTTCTATGGACACTGAAGTCAATCGGGCGTGTGTTCGAGCCCCGCACAAGAAATGAGTCTCAAACATAACATAACATCTAGCACAATTTCATATCATTCTTACACTTCAAATAAGCAAGTTTTTGACGGGGTCATAAAGCCAACAATAACCTTCATCGTCATCAAAATGAATTCTATTTGTGTAATAAATATTCTATACAAATATGAAATGTTCAACCATAAAATATTTACTATATAAAATATTCAATAATATGAAATATATAATATGAGAAATATTAATATATGATATTTCAATATTTGAATATCAATATTATAATGTGAATATTATAGGCCTATGATGAATAATTGTATAGATGAGAACATTGATTTTGAGTTTATTCAGTCCCAAGTCCATCTTCATCTAAAAGATCAACAAGGATGCATTTATAATAGGCCTATAATTATCATTACAGTTATGTTCATAGAAAAAATGTTGACATTTGAGTGAATATGGATATAAATTCTTTGCAGCTTTGAACATTTAATGTTTTCGCTTGATGTAGTTGTGTTTATGATGGTAAATCTTGTCCTTAAAATCATTGTACCTTCAAAAAAACACAGCTACTCAAAAGTGTTGAATGTTCAATCTACAATTACCGACTTTATTCAATTATTCTTACATTTTTTCAACAAATATAACAGGATATTTGTGTTTCTCATGTTGGTAGATTTTCTATTTCTGTTCAACCATTTTTGATAACTATCGATCTTGAAAAAAAAGTACTCACAAGATTATACAGCAAGGAAATACAAATATATATGTGTGATTAAGAAAGGAGCGTTGCCTATTTTATCTTAACTACTCTGTAATCAATTCAACGAGATATAAGAAGCGTATAACGCATCTTCACTCTTTTTCTCCTGTTGCATTTACTTGCAGATCTCCTGATATATAATAATTATTTTGTTTGAACAGTGATAATACTTTCACAAGAAGAGTTCATATTACTGGCATATTACTGGATTACTGGATTACTCATACTAGTCATACTAGTCGTATAATAGTCATACTATTACTTGAACTTTGAAAAAGAAAACATTTGGTCACAAATAATAAACTAGAATGGTTTAGTGGACAGCACTGCGATGATGGATAATATTCAAATATCAACACCAATAATGTCAAACTTTCCAACATGAAACAATCAATACAAGATAGTTAATATAGAATTGCATAGGCCTAATTCAATATTATAGTTTGTTCCCGTTAATATATTTTGAACCTGTTGTACTAACTGGCAATTAATGGCCTTAATTAATTAGCCTTAATTGGGGAACAATGATTTTGTATCAAGATTCGATGTTATACAAAAAAAAATTAATGGACTAGGCAATAAATATCGAATCAACTTGATTTTGGTTGGTTACCCTTAGTTACACATGCTATTTCCGTAACTAATAATCATCTATTTAATATTCAATAATTAAAATTGGTAAACACCAGCGCTTACTTGTATTGATTTACTTGATAAGCATTGATTTTCAAAATGCTATCCAAACACAACAATCCTGTGCCAATTCTCAGAAAAAGTGTGAAGAATATTTCAAATTCCTGAACAGTCTCTCTCCATCGACTCAAGTTTAATGATAAAATTCCAATCAATTTAAATCGAATCGAATATTCATATCACTGTTTAATTGAACATGACAAATTGAATGAGAACAATAAAAATTAATTACATTTTTTTTTGTTTTTTTTGTTTTTAATAACATCGAAACTTGATACAAAATCATTGTTCCCCAATTAAGGCTATGGATGAAAGATAGGATCGACAAGAGATGATATGATTGATATTCATCAACTATAGCTTGTATTATAGCTATCGTACCGATGGATATAGGCAATCAGCGTTTCAGAGCTAGAAAAAAAATGATATAACCGCTATACAAATTACACCATTATATTATATATTAGATACGCATTCAACGTAGAGTTTGAATTAAATACATTATAGCCTTTTCAGGTACGGAAATAGAAAAGCAAATACATGACTTCACATATTTTTTATTTATTTATTTTTTTTTTATTTTTTTTTTTATATTCCTTCTGTCTCCATTGAAGTCTTCTTTCTATCTTATCTAGCCCAAGTCGGAAAAAATTACACTACTCGATTAAGAAAATCTCAAGGACCACAACAATTCGGTTCACAATATAATTTGTACTTGGTTCACCACGCTAAACTGAAAGATACAAAAGTTCACCCTCATATTTCTTAGCTCTGGAAAGAGTCTGCACCGAGACGCGTGGCCGAGTGGTAACACACTGAACCGTCATTCGGGAGACCGGGGTTCGATTCCCGCCATGGTCGACCATCCTGACAGGGGTTTTTCGTGTTTTCCCTCTGTCGTTCAGGTCAATACTGGGATGGTTCCTTAACAACAAGCCACGACCGTCTCCATCCCACTATCCAAAACACCTAATAAAATAACCTTTCATCTCATCATCCCATCATCTCATTCATCATCCACCGACGTCAAGAGATCGTAGCCATCAGTATAGTGCGTCGTTAAAACCCAATATATATATATATATATTAAAAAAGAGTATGCATATAAAAATTAGCATGAGTTACAAATCCACATAGCTACAATCATTCATATAAACCCAACGATTTAATGTATTCATTTAATTGTGATTCTATTTTGATTAATAAATGTGTATTTTGATTTGTTTAGGACTGCTGTGCTCTGTGCCCTTCTTGTTTTGCACATTTGTCGTGTACATTATGTTGGCCGAGCTGAGAAACTTGCATGGAAAATGTCTAGCGTGTTATACGATCTGCTTAGCCGTGTCGTACATCTTGTTGTCAGCTGTTCAACTAGGAGGCAATGATTTCTCCTCCGAAGTCTGCATCAGTATGGGTGAGTGCTAGCTGATAGCTCGAAAATATATTGACTAATTGTTGTGATTTGTGAAATAAAAAACAAAATTATAATATTATTATGAAAGAACAGACAAAACACAAATGCGCATGTAGTGCTAGGGGTTTGCCTTTCAAACGTGAAGAACTTTCAGTATTATTCAATTATATTGTTAGAAATATATATTTTTGGAAATTTTCAGTTCAGATTACAAAAATAAAATGAAGCCGGATTGTCCTGGCTTAGAAACTTGGAACTGCATATATTAATAGACAAGTTATGATTATCTGGAAAATATAGTTTCTTTTGAAATTGTGAAAAAACACGAAATTTCAAGATTCTCAATGTCTACATTAAAAGATAGTCAATTTATCATTTAATGTCATTATATACTGAAACCTAGACAGTACACTTGTGAAAATATGTTATTCAAATTGAAAACATCAGTATCTGGACTATATTCTGAAAATTAGTCAATCTTAATTTATTTGAGGTTTGAACTTTGATGTATAATTTAACTTGTAAATTTATTCAAACAAAGATATTAGATATTCATTTATACATAATACGTGATACATGATTTTATATTTAATTTCATTGAATTCATAATCACAATCTTTTTTATGATTATCTCCAAAAATTATCATTGCCGGTATGCACACGTTTATATGTATATTCATTTTCCCATTACCGTATGTCTTTTCATTTGTTTCTATTTCTGTTGGTGAATGCTTTTGTGTGAACGTTTGAAATAAAAAATATATTATTGTCATGAGGATGTGTAATGAAACCAGGTCGTTCATTTAGAGGCAGTTCTAATTTATCTATCACTAAATAGTAAATACTGAAAACGGATCAGTTCCGAAGACAATTAATTAAAATAATAAGTATTATAGTTTTTATCAGGATTTGGTAAGAAATGAAGATTGATGAGAACATTCTTGTGCTCCTTCTAAACGATCCTACCTTGTCATACATGGCTCAATTGATGAGAAATGACTTTGTGGCAAGTTTCATGTGTTGATATTTGTAATCAAACAAAATCAGATTAGTAAAGAAGGAAAAGGCCAACATTGTATAACAATAGCATTATGAATTTATAAGTCAAGTGTCTATTTTACAGAAGAACAAAACCAACTTTCTTATGTCAATGTTTATATGAAGTAATGATTTATTATGGGTATTCACACCTAAATCACTTTTAACATATTTTTACCCATCTTAACCACCCACCTAAATTAGCTAATTTATAATTGTATTCTAAGAAAATAAATGTATGAAATTGGCACTTCCACAGTTACGTCATTGATAGTCTAACGGAGGGGGGGGGGGGGGGGGGAATGACTTATTTTGATAGTATAGTTATATGACAGTGTATAATTATTCCGAGTGGGTGGCTTAATAATAATTTCAGTATCACCGAATCGCTAATGGGCAGGTTTTAGAATAATCTAAGTTTCATAATAATCTAGTAATAACAGTAGATTGTAACTATCAATGTAAGTTATTGTAATGTCAAACAAAGTAATAAATGCGATTTGTTAGAAAATCATATATATGCATGAGAAAGTGTTACTGAGAAACAAAATACGTTAATTTTTATGCTATCAGCAATAACTAAAAATTTCATGCATTTCTATAAAATGAACCACATAATTTGAACAAACTCACTGTAAATATGAATGGTCAATTTTATTTCATTTTCGACGACATTTATCCTAATATGAGTTAGATAGATGTTTATTATTTCATAGTAATACATTATATAATACATACACTCACCCTCAAGTGTACAAGATGTGTTGTTACGGGTATAAGAAATTAGTCAGTAAAAAAATGAATGATATGAAAATAAACCTGCTAAATATTATGTAATTGGATAGGAGATTAATGAGAATCAGGTAATTGAACAAAAGGTACATTGACAATATTTGGCATCACAGAATTCGTCGATGGTATAAAATGCATGTGCAATTAAAAAGTTTTTGATTCTATTTTTAAACATTTGTCTTTATTATGTTTGGACATGTTGGACACAGTTAATATGTGGATCATAATTGATTATATATACATACTTTATTGGTGAAAAATAAAGTCTCTGCCTTACAAAAGGTTGCCCAAGGACACAGAATAATATAAAAATGAAAATAACAGATTAAAAATGGAGCAAAATTAAGATATAATAGTGTTTGATGGCGCGAACAATTAATAATAATATTGGGCCATAGTCTAGAAAATCAAATATTGTGATCGATTACTCATTTAGAAAAAGAATAGAAAAAAATGAATAATTATTATTAAAAGAAAAGAGGAAGAAATATTTGAAAAAGTTATTTAAAAAAGAAAAAGAAAAATGCATATGATATAAAAGCGATAAATTCAGGCCAACACACACGATTCACAATATTCCACAATATTATGAACTTTAACATCAGCAGCTGTTGTCAAAACAAAAACAATGTCGATGATACGGCGCTTCCAACATAAGGAACAAAAATGTACCAAATGTTGAATTACTATTATTTCAATTATTATTACTATTATTAAATTAATATTTCATATTTGGTCAAGATCTTGATTCACGAAAAATGAAAATGTGTTGATTAAGATAATTATTAATTAAAGTACAAATTGAAATAGCATTGGAAACCAAGGATAGCTATAATATTAGGTTAGCCCACTGATTTTGTATTCGTAAAACTGGGCTTGAATCTATTCCCATGTGATATTATTGAATATATTTAAGAGTGCATATAAGAGTCGATTTAGCGAAATATCATTTTTTGTGTGATAGCTTCCGAACGGTATTAGATATAAAAATTCTAATACGGGGAAAACACATTTATTATCAATACCTTCAAGATGGTATATGATAATATAAGTAATATCTAATAACGTATATAGTACAGCTGAAAAAACACACGTTCCTTCTATGTTTGACAGATATGGTGTATAATTTAAATAATTTTCACTTATACCATTTTGAAGGTATTAAAAATATCTGTTTATTAAGTATAACATTTTTATATCTCATACCCTTCAAAAGTCATCATAAAAAACTGATGAATAAATATCTTTCGCCCGGTTCCAACAAGTCAGGTCGCGGGGTGTCAAACATCATCATCTAGGGCCTCTTAAATAATGCCGGTCGGCCAATCCTGTCGCATCTTCATCCCCTTCCTCTCCATTTTCTTCTTCACTTTCTTCTTCCATCTCTATTAATTTTAAATAATATCTAATTATAAATAATATTTATAATTAATTATAATTAATATTTTAATAAATATATTTCAAATAATTCTATTAAAAAACTGATATTCTGCCAAATCGACTCTCATGCACTCTTAACGCGTCTTGAATTGTTTGTTTCCAGCATTCGCCGTCCAGTTTTCATTCACGGCCAGTTTCTTCTGGCTGAACATGCTATGTTTCAATACGTGGAGAGTTGTATAGTAAGTTGAGAGGTCACGTTGTGTGACCTTCACTTCATTACCAATTCACAATTCTTGTTTAAAAAACTTGTTTCAATGTTTTTCACGGTCATTGTCTTCTGAGCATGATTCACTTTTATATTCCCATGCGTATTCAAACATAATCTCGAAACACATAATCTAACAGTGATCCATTTGCTCCCAGAACCAACGTAGAGATGGCTTACCTCCTCAATCCAGGTAGACAAATTAAAATTCTGAAATAAAAATAGTGAATGATATTCTACATTCTAGCATTTGAATGGATCAGCTACAATTTGAATACACCTATGATAATATATTATATATATAACGTTGATTAATGTCTAATCTAATTGCTCTTTTCATTCTTAAATATACATGCGTATTAAATGAGGGAATGTTTTTGATTATTTGAAGTCCAGTCCAGCGTTAATGGATAACTTATGTCGAACTCGAACTATATTTGTTGCAACAATCATCTATGAATGAAAAGTCTTTAGCCGCTCCCCCTACCTCGAGGGGTGAACAACTATAGTGAATTTGGTGTACACCTGATTCCAGATATCAAGGGATTTCAGGGATATTTCACGGGATTTCAAGGAGATTTCAAGGGATTACAAGGACATTTCAAGGGATTTCAGGAAGATTTCAAGACAAGTGTACACCAGATTTGTACCTCGCCCTACCTTATCCAGCTAAGATACTGCTTTTGAAAGTGAAGTCCCGATTCGAGTCCCGTATAAGATATAGAATTGTGTAAACATTGTCCTCGTCCACTCTTTCGTACCCACAAATAACCTAGCTGTTGGTGAGGTAGTTGAGAGAATAATCATCATATTTATGAGAAGGCTAGACCTAGACTAGATCGGAAGAAACCCTAGTGGAGAAGTTTGATGAATTATGAAATGTTAGTTTCATAAAGAATACTTTCTGTTTTTCAATAGTTTCCACGAAGGCGATTTGTCTCATCGATTGCATAAGACGACAGAGCGAGTCTATTTCTTGTTCTATTCCATCTACGCGTGGTCCTGCACAATTATCTTCATCATTGTGACCATGGTGATGAACTTCACACCAACCATCCCTTCATCTTTCTTGAAACCAAAGATGGGCGAAAAGAGGTGCTGGTTTGGAAGTAAGTAACTTGAAAAGAGAATTATACTAGACATATACATATATATATATATATATATATATATATATATATATATATATATATTTTTTTTTTTAATTTTTTTTAAATTTTTTTTTTATAATTTATATGTTCCTTCATTTATATATTTTTATAATCATTACAATTCATCTCCAATTCTGTTTATTTTATGTTTTTATCACAGTATAAAACTTGTAAGTTAGGTGGAAGAGCGGTCGTATAAGACCGATACCTCACCCTTTTGATTGTACACTATACAATGACAATTAACGACATCTATCTGTCTATCTATTTCACGTTTTAAAAAAGTTGTGCTCTTTGAGAAATCTTCTATTTTTAATCTATCTGATTGTAATCTAACTGTTATGTGGTAGGTTCATTAAATGTAGACCTATTCACCATTTGAAAAATATACATTTTTGAAATAAACATATACGTAAAACTTGACACAAAGTTATTGTTCTACAATTAAATTCAAGGATCAATGGCAGGATTGTTCAATCAGGGCGATCTTACCATGACAAAGGAAATGATTGATTTTAATCTATAATCCTTCAACAAACCAAACAGTCAACTAATTAGTTCAGTAATAATGAAGAGTCAATCGTTTGTAACGGGGAAAAGGAATATTTGATCTTATTATTATGATATTTATGTATAATCATGTAAATTCTTTCACTTATCTCATGAGATGAGACGAATATGAATATGTTAACGTACTTTTCATTTTTCTCTTTGTCCATTTTGTATAATGATAAACTTTACATCTGCTGTTAATTAATGGAAATAAGTGATCATTGCCCAAGAGACTTGGTTCAAAGTGGAAGATATCAACTTTCGTGTGTTTTGTTTACTCTTAATACCAATGCTGTAATTGTCCTGATATATATCACAGAAACGGTCATAATGTGTTCCGGACTTTCGGAAACTGAAAGACTTTTATCTATACGGCGGAATATTATGGTCACAGACAGCGTAGTCCTAGTAGGTTCATTGGTTTTAAATAATCAAGATGGGGTGGTAAGATCGCCCTTGAGGTGCCTCGTCCAAACGATCCTACCTTTCATCCATAGCCTTAATTGTGGAACAATGATTTTGTATCAAGTTTCGATGTTATTAATTTTTTTTTTTTTAATTTCATAGTAATAACATAAAGTGTCTTCTTAAACTTTTTAGCCGAGGCAGCAGCAATATCTTACTTCTACGGACCAATCGGTGCATTAATCGTTGCAAATATCATCCTTTTCATTATGACAGTCGGCAAACTAGTACACGATCATCGTCACAAAGAGATCTGCATTCGTACGCCAAAAGAAACGTAAGTTCAACTCGGTTGTCGTCTTTATACACTCTGGTATCAGGGTGACACTATGGGGTGCCTGGCCTCTTGTCTGTAGAGCGTATACCGGAATAAGGTTGACTCGGTTGTGTGACATGGGTTTGGGTGTCGTACCTAATCTGAACTCTAACCACATTCCATTGAAAAGTACTCAGAGCCCATGTCACACGACCAAGTCGACTTAATTCTGGTATAGCGCCCCCAACACAATTAAAAATGACGACATTTGCGGCTAAATAAAGGAGTATCCTCATGAAAACTGGAGTGATTCCCAACCGCAATTGTTTTTCGCATTCAGTGCAAAGCAATCCTCGACGCATTGGTAAAGCTCGAGGTTGCTATATATAGGGTTCGAAATTACCGTATATGCTTATTATAGTTTAAAAATGAATGATATCGAGGCGTTTGGCCACTAGTTATGGGGTATATTAATTTGTCTGATCACAAGTCAAGGAATTGTGTTTTGTTTTCATTTCTTTGTTTGCCGTCAGATTGTCTCTTTTTTGTTTGGATAGGGAATCAATTTGGTTTCTGTGACTACTCCCCTTAGCCATACACTGTCGAAACAGCGTCTTTCATTGGTATCATGTGTGACATTCATTAAAAATCGTCTTCAGTGATGAATCATTAGAATCTTATTGGGTTATGTGAATAGTGATTATTTTGATGAGCCTTGAAGAATGACTTTCGTTGATAAGATAAGCAAAGGATAAAAAGTGCATAAGAGAGAGTGAACGTGGTTGCGTATCTGTTAAAATAAATATTGAATCTAAATCGAGTTTGGTATGACTGAAAATTGAAGGTCTTTCGTAGGAATCCATTGGACGCTCGTGCCCTGATCCAGTCACGTAATTCTTGATGAATAAGATTATTAATTATACGATAAAATATAAATCAGTGGAGACTATTAGTATGACCAATTATAGGTACTAAAAAATATAAATTTCTATAATACGTTTCGTAAGCAATTCCAAAAAAACACACATGTTTTCTAATGAGACGAGTACAGCATTCAGATGTCTTGCACATGTTGCATGGTGATTAAAAAATATAGTGTTTATCATTTTTTTGAAATTTTTTGGCGAAATCAGGAACCATGAATTTTCAAAGTGATGATTGCATTTCAGTTGTGAGTGGGGAGTGGGATTTGTGAGTGAATAGGTTAGAAAAGAGTGTGATAATGTGGTTTAGTTTTGTTACAAGTGACGGTCAGGTTCATTCAAATAGTAGATAACACGTCTTGGTTATATATCTTTCGTCTATGATGTGATGAAAATGTAACATCTTTCGTTATTCATATTAAATTAAGTTTACCTGTGCTCGCACTGTTTTATATAGTATATTTCTTAAAACGAAGTATTACGGACATCATATCCGGGTATACGGGTATCATATTACGGACACTATTTTATCTATTTTATCGAATAAGAATCAATGACAGTATTTATCATAACCAATAATTACATCTTTCTACCAAGCATAACTACCATCCACTCTGACATTACAATGTAATTTTTAGAGTTTAGTGTGTTACTTTTCAGTTTATAGGCCTATAGATAATTTTAGGACTATAATTACAATAGGTATCCATACAGATCAGTCGTGTTACAGTTGCGTGGGAATGATAAAACTGCATCTATTTTTATTATATAGATGAAATCAACTTATGATCTTTCTTTGGCATTGAGCTAAACCTAAATTGGATTCAAATTTTTCATTTCTATTTGTTTAATTCTCTTGCTTCTTTGTTTTCTTATTCAACTGTGTCTATAACATATGATTACATATCATCGATTTTTTTACTTCAGGTCATTTAAACTGTCTTTTTATTCCTACTATAATTGTTGGATTGACAAATTGTTATGCTGTTATTTGTTTTACTATGAATAATTTCAGTCTCATTAGTTTAATCTTTAATCTTTATGTTATCAACATTCAAACTTATATTCAGTAAAAATAATTTCTATCCTCCCTATTTAAACAATCTTATAATGCAAGAAGAGTCAAATAAAGATATTACACATAATATAATAATAATTTTCGAAATATGATTTGGTCGAGTGTCATAAATTACAGTTCGTTTTAATATTGTGATTTATTTACAGAATTAAATTGTGCGTAACATTTTTCTTCATGATGGGAATTAACTGGGTTATGGAGCTGATATCTTGGGCGGCCGGTGGTCCAAACTTCATCTGGTACGTCACGGACATCTGTAACACACTACAGGGCGTCGTTATTTACGCCGTATTTGTTATGGATAAAGTGGTTTGGGAATTATGCCAGACAAAATTAATACCAAAACTTGCTGGCTATATCCCATGTTGTAAGGGTCGCTACACCGCTCCGGTTCCAGAACCAATTGAATTATCGGTGTCTAATTATGAAGCAGTCAATGGTGAAGTCACTAAAACTTATAACTTCCCTGAAAAAGATCAAGAAAGTGAAAAATGAAACAAAAATGATTGTATACAAATTTACTGAACGAAAGTATATATTAGTTATTTATTTATATAGATTTCAGTTTGCTTATTTTGCATGGATTTAATGAATCTTATACAATAAATGAATATATCATTTATTTATTAACAACTTCAGTGCATAGAAAGATGTAATCGCTCAGATGTTTATTAGTGATTTTTGGATTTTCCATTACTTTTGTGGAGCACTAGAGTCTAGTCAATGCAGATAAGTAAATTATATTTCTTATTCCCTATGTCCTACAAGATTTAAGGACTTCATTCTAATTGTTGATTACATGAGAATGGCATCTTTCTTCTAGTGTATTAGCTATAATTTTAATAATATTACCATTTATCAGCTCTGCCACAAGTGTTAGCGGTTTTCCACCCACACAATAATATTCAATGTTTGATTTAGTATTTTAGCAGTTGTGGTCTTTTTATATAGGTATAGTCATATTTTGAGAAGAAACTCAAATAAGCCCATGAAGATTGTAATAATGGTGATATTTTAGCTTTTATACTGTTCGACAAACGCCAATACTCTTGGCATAAAATATTATGTACAAATAACATGAAGATTATTTGTTTTTTTCGATTTTTAAGCTAAAATTCAGTGTCACAGTTGTAAGTAAATTATTATAATATTAATATTATTATTCTCATATTGTTGTAGCCTAGCTTCTAGTTTTGTATTTCCAAAGAATTTTTGTAAGTGGCCAAGTTACCTGTTTTCTTGGCAAAAATAATGAGTGACATGTCAGAAAATATTAGTCAATAACACCACTGTACTTTACTTAGCTATTATGATAGTGACAGGCTGTACACACTCTCGGTAACTACATTTTTATTTTCAATGTGTTTTGCATGTTTGTTTCATTTGTGTAAATTTTTAATAATAAACACATCTTATTCTTGTGATGATTACAAATACAAAATGAGTATTAATTATTTCAATGTTTCTATCATTTTGGTTTCTCGTCGTTTTACGCTCGTAAACCAAGTCCTTGAGAATAGACGAATCTTATTGGTTCATTCAAATACGTCACAAACATGTAGCAGACAGCGAGTTAAATGCACAGCTGTTTCACAATGACTTGTGAAAGTGATGATATATTATCGGTTTATAGATGGTCTAGGTCGCAGGTGATAAAATAATTTCAGTAGATAGAACTATTTGCCGATTACAGTAATCTTTTGGATAAAACGCAGGCATGCCTACGTAGCATTTTTTAGCCTAGGCCTACCACACTGCAAAGAAACGGCATCCCAATGGACAATTTGAGGTTAGTAATTGGTAATGTAAGCCCAAGCCCGTAGGCCCTAGACCTATTTAATATTACATGAAGAAAAGAAAGGCTTCAAGTGGCAGCGAATACAAGAAAGTGTGAAAGTACGCTCGATGTGATCATTGATTATACAAATATAAAACGTTCAACGTCCTAGGCCTAGGCCATACCTATTGATAGGCTTACCAGTAGGCCTAGGCCTAGTCCCTACAACTAAACCATTTCCTCATCATCTGTCAAATCACTCAAATTATTATTGAGCCATGATCCTTGGCTAAAAGCTTGTTTCAATTTCTTAGTAAAAACACTACAACCTGTGACAATTGTAAATCATATTGTGACAATACACTCATAAGCCCAGTTCCATGGTGTGTATTTCTTGTATTCCTTGTACCCATGCCAATGTTAGTTTTGATTATACTTTGGCCTACCACTTCACTGCGCTAACATCCCGTTCACACCAAAAATGTTAATCACGATCAACGACTTAATCTCGATTACTGTGCAGTGTGAACGCAACTCCATTAACTTAACAGCGATTAACGTCTTAATCTCGTTCAGCAAACCATGTTAAGGCGTTAATGCCATTAGTTTATTATTACCCACAATTCCATAGGCCTACGTACATTTAATCGCAATTAGCTTGATCGAGATTAACTTTTCGGTGTGAACAGGGTATTTAAGAGACTGCCCAGTTTTACCTCAAAAAACATTGCTGTGCTTCCAGTGTTAATAGTAGTGTACCAGTACTTCAGCTCTGCTATATTGACACGGCTTTCCTTCACCTACCAAAGTTCCTTTGAAAGTTATCGACGTTACCAAAGTTACCGAATTTGTACAAGTATTTTCATGGGTTTTCAAATGTTGAGCCTAACAGGTAATTTATTATAATCAAATCAATAAATCAATAAATTATTCGATCATTATTGATAACACACTTCCACAACACAAATTTGTTGTTATTGCGGACTAGCAGGGTCGAGATGAAACACTGAAGTGGGATGGGCCTCTAGGGTTTACACAAATCTCTATACGTGTCTTGAAAATAATCTTATTCTCATTGGCTATTGGTGATGTCATCAGGTAGTGATGATTTTCTTGGAATCCATTAGCTGGGTATGCAGCATGATATTTTTCTCCAATCTCTCACACTGACGCTCGGTTAATTCGAGCCATCAAACTACGCAACATATGAAAATATTGTATGAAATGTCATCTACACATATGTACACCTAGACAGGGAAATACTGTGAAATAAGTGTGGAAATAATGAGATATAGGATGAACGGCAGGGTTTAGGGGTAGGCAGAGTCAATAGCAAGTGATACAAAGGGTCGAAGACAAAATCTTTCATCTGGTATCATACAAATAGGCTATCTTTTCCAAGTTGTGTAGCATTCATTCTCTAAGTACAGTCAGTTCGAAAGGAACTTTGAAAAGAACGTAAATTTTGTTCTTCCTTATCAATAAAAAGTAACGTTATCCTGTTGAAAGTTGTAAACTGCTTAATAATAGGAACGCATTCCCATTGAAGTTCCCGAGAAAGGAACGCACTCCTTCCGTTAAGTTCCTACCCAGCTCTGATAATGCTTACTCAAAGATAGAAATGATCCTGAAGTTCTTTAGTAATTTGTGATCTCATAAGTTTCTCTATAACTTCCTTGACTCAATTTGTAGATTATACATGGTTACCTGGAATGTGGCTACCAGACCTCCTTTAGAAGATCTAAACAAGATGTTGGGATTTGGAGAGCGCAAGGATCATGAAAGGCTTCCAGACTTTTACGTAATTGGGTATGAGACTGTGGCCGTTCTCATTCATTATTTCGCTGTGGTGATATTTCTCGTCTGAATACAATACATCTTTAATAATGTTTGTTTCTTTTTATTAGACTTCAAGAAGTCAAATCACAACCGCAAAATATTGTGATGGATGCTATATTTGATGATCCATGGACAAATGCTTACAGGTAGGCCTATTTTTCCACTTCCTAATTACGGTACTGGTAGTATAGGAATTGCAGCTGAAAATAAGGTGTGCAAGTAGTAAAATCTCATAATGGTTCAACTAATTTGTTTATTATTTTTTGTGTACATAGATCTTTCCTTTTCTAGTATGTTGCTAGTATGTAGGCCCTAGTATTTTGTACGATGTTGCTAAATTACAGCCCGAATACAGTGGGTTGAGAGCTATAGTATAATATAGATAATGTGAATATGTAGGCAGTATGGCAACTTTGTAAAAGTAAGGGTAGGATTTCTCTATCAATCATCTAATGTGAGCAATAGAATGAAAAGCAGTACACGCCAATACGTTTACTATTACTACACCCCTCTTTGGGGATAAACCCAGATCCTGCACTGCTTTCTCTGAAATAATGAAAACTATGTGCATATGAATTATTATAGCAGTCTAATTATAATTCCACTCGAAAAGAATACGTGTTGACATCTTAATAATGTAGATTTTAATTTTTCAGAGAGGTACTTGCTCCAAGGGATTACATAAAAGTAAAAACCATACGATTGCAAGGTCTGCTACTAAGTTTGTACTGCTTACGTAAACACCTGCTACATTTACGTGATATAGAGACCCAGTATACAAAAACCGGATTTGGTGGTATGTGGGTAAGTTATAAATTACAGGATCGTCATACTTGCACAACAAACAAGAATAAATAAATGAAATGAAGACAGAATAAATATAATCCAACTAAAAATGATCAAATATGCCCACACGCTTAGTCTAAAGCCTGATTCATAGTAATACGGTTGCAGTGTCTCTTCCATCCCAAAGATTCACTCAAACCAGTCACAAACTTTACGGAACGTTTCTAACTACTTCTCAAGTATCGGTATCATACTGGGGACAGAAAGACCCATGCAATCGTAATCCTATGAATCAGGCTTTAGATGCTCAATATAAATATCATTGTATGTAACTTCTTTCATTTTGTATATCATTCAATGTAGACCAAACATATTCAATCAGTTGAATCAGAATTGTGTCAATTTTAAGATTTACGTTGTCTCATGTCTGAATTACCGTAACGTTGAACAGCTTGAAGAGTATTCTCCTTAATTTCAAGGTAAGCTGTTGGTTTGTTCATGAGAACTACAAACTGCAAGCAGACTAACATTGGCTTATTAATGAGTTTTCAGTCCCCTTGCCAAAATTTGGCAATTGAACTAAAAGAAAAAATTAGGTAGACCTAGACCCTTACTGTGACTGCCACTTGAATGGCACTTGGAATAACGTCCCAGGCCTAGCTAGCTCCAAGAGACTCGGACTCTGATTGGCAAATATTTATTAAAATAACCAAGTACCATGGGAACATGTCCAGTTCTTTTGTATTTCCATTGTTGTTAGCACAAAATCCTAGCCCTGGTTATTAGGTGGGCTAAGTTACGAAATATGTCAAGTTTTTGCAATCTAATAGATTGTGCTTTTGTTATATTGTCTTTTATTATCATGGTATTCAGCTCTCCTTGTAAACATTATCCAATCAACCTCAAAGTTTTTTTAGAGCTTCAAGGCTTAGGATGTTATTTAAAACTTGGCAGTTACAGTAAGGGTCCTATAGTACCTGATTATAGAATAAGATAATGGAAGATACAGTATATGAATTGTTTATTCACTGTTTGCAGGGTAACAAAGGGGCAGTCAGTATTCGTCTTAGTATCTACGGCTGTTCCGTATGTTTTGTTAATAGCCATCTGACACCGCACGATCAGTTGCTTCAAGAGCGTATCACTGACTATAATACAATCATTACAAGTCAGCAGTTTCAAGCAAAGCAGACAAAAAATATCCTTTATCATGAGTAAGTTTAATTTCTTAACGGACCCGCAGTCTGTAACTCATTCATCGTTATTATATTTCTATATATACACGTATACATACTCTATATATATATACATATTCTATATTACAGCTACGTATTCTGGATTGGAGACCTGAATTTCAGGATATCCGAGGGACAATACTCTGCCCAAGAGATTAATAAAATGGTACAAAAGAAGGAGTTAGCACAACTGATCGAGAGGGATCAGTTGAAGTTGGCAATGGCAGCGGGTGAGGCATTCAGTGAGCTAGTCGAACAAACGCCAACGTTTCCACCGACGTACAAGTTTCAGTTTCATACTGTCGATTATGATCTCAAGTAGGTATAAATCTAATCTCGTCACTGAAAAAATGCCAAAACTGTTTGTGAGATTAGTGAGAAAGTATGGAACCATGAAACTTTACAGCTTTTTCTCCAGAATGTAAAAATCGGTACTATTATGCTCAGGGCTGCTTCTCTGTCTGGGCAAAGTGCAAGGGAAAAGATTTCACTTGATAACGAAATAGAAAATGTATTTATTTTTTCTTGAATTAAAGTACGGTATTGATTATGTTACATTATTGAATGTTGCATATGTTTCTACCGGTTTAATGAAAATGTATCATTATTGAATAGAAGATCTATTATTGAATATATATGAGAACGAAAGATGGAGTTTTTAAAATTTACCGTAGTACTAAAGAGTCCATGATCCAGAAATTTCTTGTAGTTCTCAAAAAGCATAGAATCATATTAAAAGGGAAATTTACTCAATTTTCCTGTGAACAATGGCTAGGGGCATTATACCTTCTGGCCTCTAGACTTCCCTTGTGGTTCTTGTCACTTCGACTTTGCATTTAATCTGCACAGTTGAATCGTTGCCCAGGCCGCTAAAATTACAAGAAACGGCCTGCTATGCTTCACCTGCTAACAAAAAGTATGCCAAGTGTTGCATATACGCACATAGTTACTACTTAATTAGTGTTATTTAGAGGTGCTCAACTGCTTGGCTATCAATGCCCGCAAGAACGGGAATCGTCACGAACATGCTAATCTAGCGCCTAGTCCCACTTATAATCATGTATTGTTTTCTAGACGTCGTCCATCTTGGACTGATCGCATTCTACATAAAGTGAACGCCAACGTTTATGAAAATGTTACGCTCCATGCCAATCAGCTGTCGTACTTAAGTATGGAGGATTACGTACAAAGCGACCATAAACCTGTCATAGCTGCCTTCATTATTAAAGTAAGCCCTTCAATTTTTTTCAATTATCTTATGCCTATCTGTAAACATGTTGGCCCTTGCAATACCGGTAATACCGATATTTTTATTTTTATTAGGTGTTCAGCGACTACCATGAACGTGTTGTCACTTTTCATTCAGTGGAGATGTGGCACATTGACGAAGAGAATTCGGCAACATATTCACTATCTGGTGATGTCACCCCAACACTTTGGGATTGGATTGGCATTTTCAAAGTAAGTTCACGTAACACTACTCGTTAAATTGTTTTCCTCATACTGATCGGTATTGGAGAAAGTGCATTTTGATTGGTTTTAATTAGTTGTGGAAAAAATTTATGTACCGAGTAGCTCACTATGGGTTGGTACACCTACTTGTTAGTAGCCTAACAAAACAATGCTATACTTCCATCGTGCGTGTCTTCAATGAAGATAAATGGTGCTTAGTATCCTAATGTTTTCTCTATCCCTTTCTCCCATATTTAGACATTTAAAGGCTCTTTTCAGTCTCATATGCAGTCTCATAACATTATTTTCATTTTATAGGCTGCCGTTACATACTTTAGTTTTAGGCTTATAGGGTAGGCACTAGCTATAATATATAGACCCAGTATATAGTATGAAATAGTATAAATTAGGGTTGCTGTTCAATTACATCATTTTTGATCGATATTCGATATCATCTCGATTCGTTATCAAAATGAATCCTTTCGCTATCAAAATGAATTCAATATTAAATAAATGAACAGCCAAAATTTAACTGCCCCAACAAATCACCATGGTAACTATTCTATGCGCGTTCCAGTCCGAGTTCAGGTCATCAGTTGTTTGTTGACGCTCGAGGTGTGTGTGTTTGTGTTGAGACAAAGGCAAATCCTCACTGCGCGTCACAATATTGATAAAAAGACGACTAGAAAGACATGATTTAGATCTAGAAAAATGTTGATAACTTCGATCAATATTCAATATCATTATTTTGATCTTGATATCAAGAGGAACTCCTGAATTTTTGATATTTGACGATCGATTCTTGATAGGCCTATGGCGTATTTGGTATTGTTTCAAATTCTTGATCGAACGGCAACCCTAGTAAAAATGAGTGTGAAACTTCAGTGAAATAAAATCATGATTTTTTTCTATTTAGTAATAATAATTGTATACAACTTTAAATCCTGTAGGATAGAATCCATTCAAGTTGATGATATTAAGTTGAGTTGAGTTAAATTATTTTATGAATTAAGTCAAGTCATTTGAATTTGGTATAAAATTAAAAAAAATGATTCAGCAAATATGCAACCTTTTCAAGTAGATGTGGCAACTTTTGGGTGGATTATCGTTGAAAACGAACTCTCGTGTTCTTGTGATTAAGATATTCTCTCACACTATAGGCCTACAGACACTGCTAAATTGCAAGGTGGTTACTAGTTACAACGTAGAGATGATGATACGGAGAAACAGCGTTTGTAAAATGCAAGGCGCACAACGGTTGGACTTTGGATGGGATAGAAACGCAACAAAAGCCTGCATTGCGTCATGGATAAACAAACAACAATTTCAACAACTCCCAGAAATTCTACAAAATGACTTGTGTTGTGTTCAGTTTTTGAAAGCAATTTTCAAAATTCAAAATGAAAATTAATTAGAAGAAGAAGAAATTTAATTCATAACAATACGTACCCAGTTATATATTTCTTTCGTTTTTATAAAACCGGGACATTTCATGGTCCCAAGAACATTTTTCGGACGACGGTTCCAGAAATACAAAACAAGGACAATCCTGGGAAACCTGGACGTCTGGTCACCCTAACCTTGTCCATCTCTCAGTGCACCTAGCAAGTGTTCATACAAAATAGATAGGCTCGTTCGATAGGTTCTGATTTGTCGATGTAAGTTGCTTCAGGCGTACTCCGGAAGTGCAAATACTTAATTATAAATAATCTGAACCCATAACTTACCTTTTTAGTGTGTAAAATGTTGTATCGTATGAAATACTAGGTAATATACTAATAGAAGTTCTACTTCGTACAACATACTACTGTAGCCCTACACAGTACATAGTAAGTAGGCCAGCAATAAACAAAATGAATAATAAATTAAATATTATATTTTTTTAAGGACGGATTTTCCAGCCTGGATGATTACCTTTGCTACGTTTACGCTCCGCGGTTGAACTTGAACTTTGGCAACAACAACAAAAAGATAACGTTCCCAGACACTGCCGTGCGAACACCCGGACGTTATCGCCTTATCTACTTCAGCCAGAACTCTGGTAGCGTTCTTGGCATGAGTGAAGCTTTTGAAGTTCGTCGTAGAGACAACGGACATATAACTCAATACAGGGAAGCTATCTCGTAATTCAGTATTACCTTGAACACCTATTCAGAAACAATCCTGCTAGGGAAAAATAAACGCTAATTATTGTAAGCTACCCGGTAAATGACTATATGTGTAACTATAAAACATGAATATTATATAGGCCTACCTACTACTACACCTAGGCTATGACCCTACATAATATTCAAATAGTGTGCATGGAATATTTAATGCTACGATTGACCATTGTAGATCGCCCACCCTTGTGATGTCACAAAATATAAAAACCAATCAAGTGGACAGTGAAGCAATGGAAATAGGAAAGTAATCAATCAAGGTATCTAAAATTTCCCCTGCTTCGTATAAGTCACGCCTATCTACAATGATCAATTGTCAAGTTCATTGAGTTACTGTTATTTTTGCGGGTCAATTTTGTTTATTGTTTTTCTGAGAAAAATGTGTTTCTCAAATAGTGAGTTGAATATTCTATGGGCTTGAAGATAGCCTACTTGTTTCCTCAGCCTGTTTGACAAGGAGGTGATGTGTAGAAGCCTGAATTTGATTTGCTATTTCTTTCAATGTTTTAGAGAACAACCAATGAGAAGAGTTGTTTCTATTACGAAAAATTCAATGAATTGCTATGAAAGAAGTAACACAATTTATACAAATGTGGAAATAATGCTAGAACATTTTTCAATGTTGGACAAATGTATGTTAAGGATTATGCCTACATATATAAAGTTACGGCAGTGTTGAATAACAATGTCTCCGTGATTCTAAGTCATCTTTCTTGTGGCAAGCTTTGTTTCACTCAAACAGGTGAATAAAAAACACAAAAGTTGTTTGCCATTAGAGAAGTCCTTTTAGTGTAACTTGTTATAATAGTAACTTCTCATTTCAACTTTTTTTCATATTTTACACGTTTGTTATTCTCAATCTTGTTCAAGAAGGCATAAATGCTAATACTGTATTAATAATTCTTCTTATGCTTATTCAGACAGTTCTCCACATGACTTACTGCATGGGTATCATTTTAATTACACCTATTTGTTTCCTTTCGATCTCAATCTGTGACGATAATATAAAAATTAATCAATATTGTACTTATAAAACTTACTAGGTAAGCTGTTGGTTTTTCATAATCTGCTTAATGCACTGATTTACAAGCTTTTCTACATTTAATTTTACAACTAACAAATCTTTTATATAGCATGCTCGTTAAATACTCATTGTTTCTATTCCATTAATTTTAGTTTATGTATTTCTGCATGATGTACTTGCCCTACCTCTAACCCTTGATATGTGACAATCAATCTTCATTTTTTGCATTCCTGTGGATTAAACTTGACTTGAACAACCTTTATACTTCTTATTTGGTACTTGCATATTATATTATCTGTCTACACTTTAGACATAGTTGAATTGACCTATTTTAATTATTTTCTATTCATGTTTATATAAACAATACATCTAAACTCCTATTATATTTAATTTTTTACTCAGCAGCGAAGTGAAATCGTTGTAATACGTTATTCTTACCTGTCATCGCATTTGACGTGCTGTTACTCCTATGTCAATATTTATTGACAGTAGCCAGTACACTGCTGTTGGTAAACAGAGTCGAGTATTTGGGTGTAGCACGTTTGCATAGATGGTCACGTAATGCCATCCAGTTATTGGTCTGCCAAGTGCCCGGTGTTGCTGATTCTAAAAGCTTTAAACTTCTTTATATGGAGTAGAATATAACCCGCTCTAATGATAATTGATAGTCATATTCTAACAAAGCATACATTATTTAATCTGCTAGTGGCATGGCAAATCATATATTTTATATTTTAGAAACACTAAAAGTATATGCCTGTGTTCTAAAATACAGTAGGGCCTCGTCGGTTTTCAAGTTTTTAAAAATATTACAGATTAGGCTTAACTATATTTTAAATGACTTTTCAAGACCAATGGACTATTTATTTTGTATTACTATTTACATGTCTTATATTCAGTCCTATACCACAGCTAAAATAACTACAATGGATATTTAGATTCATTTAGAAAAAATGCATAAATGTATTATAAATTTATAATATAACAATAAATAGATACAGAAATGCTTGTGTGAAAGTAACTAGGGTTGCCATTTGATAGAAAAAAATGCAAAAAATATAAATCATGAGCAAATTTTAATAAGCCTATCTATCAAAATTGATTGAAATTTGGTATCGATATCAAAAATATTGAATTGAATTCGATTATAGTTGGGAAATAGAATGGTGCCAGGCAAATGAACTTGGCTAGCTACTGCATAGCGATGTTGACTGCTTGTTTCTTACATCTGAGCCAAGTGGCTGAAGCTTGAGCTTCTCTTAAACTATATACATTCCTGTACGTATATGTATTTTATTCATTTCCTTTTTTTAAAAAATCAATCTCAATCATTGTTTTGATTTTGAATTTAACAAATTGGCCTATCGAGTATTCCATTCGGAAATCGAATCCAAGTCCTGAAGTATTGAAATTGAAGGACAACACCAGTTGAAATATGATGTTGAAATATTTATCAACTTTGTAAATTACATCATCTACTAATCGAAATTTAACTCTTCTCCTGAAAATATTTCCAATTGTGAGCCACACCAGGAAGTCGTTTATTGAACAGTGCAGGCTCTAAATTGTGCAAACCATTTTCCTAGAGTCAGTTATGGACTGACACAAAATTGTTCGCATTATGGCCGTAGGATATGTTCAGGATGAAGAACATTGAACGAAATTCATGTAACGTTTTACCCAAATGTATTTTGTTATACAAATAATCTGTTTGCTTTTAGTCAATATAGTGTTCCAATGTACTGTTGTTCAGTTGTGAGCTTTATGTTGTGATAAAGTACAGTACCATTGTACTATATATTATATTATATATTATTAGTTTATTACAATTATTAAAATTCCAGTTTTCAACGTCGGAATGATATACTTGAAGTACTTTTGTTTATTTTGCCTGCTCTGTATTAAGAGGCATTGTTTTACACTATCAGTACTGGCACTACGTTAGCTAGAAGGAGACTTGTTTTAAATTCTAAACTAGACCTATATTAGAGCAGCAAAATTTAAATGTCAACGATTTTCAAAACACCATCATTTGAACCAATATTTTTATTGTTTTGTGTGAGTGTTATTTTGTGTAAACTTGTAACTTACAACTACAGTATTGACTAATAATATAGGCCTATGATGATGCAGAAATAAAGTGTTAGCTCATATAAAAATCAGCCATTCAAGTACAGTACCATGGGCTTATCATACATACAATACCGGTACTTGAACTTGCAGTTCTTTTTAGCTGGCCTTACATGAAAATTTTTGATACGAATTCGCATGCGGGACGATGCGGTGTGATTGAACAGAACTGCTGCTGCCTAGTGGCAATTCAAGAAAGATGGACAGAAAGAAGGGCATGTATTTAGTGTCCTGCGCTTTTCCTGTCAAGACTCGAGTGTGTTGACAGTTTGTTGTAGCTTTTTAAAAATTGCTGGTGTCGTTTCAATAATGATAATAACTATATACAAACAAATTCATATGGAACAAGTAATATGTGCATGGGCACACAATTCATGCTAAAATGGACACAGCTGTTCTGGGGGAAGCAGTTTGACGGTGCCCTCAAGCGGATTTAACTTGAATTCAAACTGCATCCGGCCATTTCGCATGCAATATGCTGCGGTGCGGGGAAGAAGTTGACTCGAGTCAAACTTGTGCGGCAAAACCGCGCACTATTCCGCAGTCGGCGCTGATTGGCTAATAATAATTCAAAATGGCTGTCAACCTCCCGCATGCAATAGCGATTTCGCATCAAAAATGTTCATGTAAGGCCAGCTTTAGGCTTACATCAGTGCCTTCTCCTTGATTCACATACTTTTCTAATATGGTAGTGCTAGTAATTAATAATGCATTGATAAATTATAGTCTATCTGTGTTCAAATGGTTGTAGTATTTTGAAGAACAAGTAGGCTTATGCTTCTATGGTTCTATGTTATAGATGTGGCATACCTTTTTAATTAGTAGAGATTCATTCTAGATAGTGGTGTCTGTTTACCATGAGTGATTAGCTTTTCATTACAATACTCTAGTTACGTGTTGATTGTTGACGAAATTAAATTAACTACGTTAGATAAAGGGAAATGTGACAGGGAAATGAGACAGAGTTGTGAATGTGAACTTACATTTTTGGTAACGATTTTTGGTAATTTTTGGAAAACTACTACGTAATTCTAATTGAGCGCAAACTTAATCGGACGTAGATTTGATTATTACCATCAATTGTTGGTGTGTTGGTTTTGTGAAGAATAATTTACAGGGACTGTGTCTTGATAGTCTCACCATTTGGTGTACACTTATTTGATATGTTTGTTAGTCTAAGAAAAAATGGGTTGATAATCACCCTCATTTGATATTTGGAGTCAACGAAGTTTTTTCGGAGGTTCAAGTTGTATATACTATGTGTTGTTCCTGCTGTATAGGTTTCAAACATTTTAGTAACATTAAAATATTGAAACTTTGCCAATAGAATGTACATAACACGTAGTAAAGAGTAGAATTGTGATATGTTGATTGTTTTTATTGATGTCTTTAATTAAATTGTTATTTCCTTTTTACAGTATCATAATGCTTTAATGTATATTATGAAACTTATGAGCTAGAAATATTGTATAAAATGAGCGGACAAATTATATGAACTACATTTTGAAGTAGAAGCAATGAAACTGTACAAATCGACATCTATGACAGAAAGCATACATGGTGGTCATGGTAAATGCATGGAACCCATTTGTAGACTGTATTGTACAATTTTTTTCTTGTAGTAAGTGGCTGGTATTTCTTACAAGATTACTTTACCCAATTGTAATTGTAATTTGAGAATTATTTTATCTGTTGCCCAGTTAGGTAAGGTATAGATAGCGTTTGAAACTGAAGTCATGACGGGCTGTTAGTAAACATCGTCACTATCAAGTAGCTTAGCTATTGATTGGATTGATAAGTAGACAATAATGAGGTATGGAATCATCGCAATTGTATGAAGTGGATATAGGATGAAATGAGGTGACAAAATAACGACGCTAAAGTTCTATGTGACGTGGTACACCACTTCAGCCGAGTCAAACTCGTAATTATTATTGTATACACATTGGAATGAACAAAGAATGCATTTTATTAGAGGCAAATTTTATCTACAGTTATTTGACCACTTAATACTAAAATTGGTATTTGTACATTTAAATATATCAATTAGAGTAATTAAATAATAAAGAAATTGGAAATCACTAGAAATTGATTCAATTCACTATTCTTGCTCTCATTTCTTCCAAGCATGTTCCTATCCACACGCACAAACACCGATCACGGGTACCTAAATAAATAGTTGTTCTCCTCCGTATGTTTTACTGAATGTTTCTGAACCTTATGATCGAGTGTGTAGTTTTAAAACATTTGTTTTCAACAACTGTTTTAAATTTTAATACATCATTCCTGGGTGAACGCCACCTCTTTGAAAGAAGACGTTGGGGTTTGCTGATAATGTAGGCTCCAGTGTTGTGTATACATTACCATCGTCTGGCTTCACATAGACACCTCCTAGAAAACACAGAAAATTATTAGAAGAGCTTTCTAAGGGAAGACCTCCGTCCGATTTGTGGCACTACCTCAGTGTTTTTTTGTACGTGCTGCACAAACACAAAACATTTTGTGAGCACGAAAGCGTAGAACTAAAGTTTTCGAAAAAAATTGGCATTTTTAAATTGTGAAAATGTTTCACATTTGAAAAACCTCCATGTATCAAACATGGTAAGGAAAAAAACATTTTTCTCTTTGAACTAATATTTTGTGAAGATATTAGCAAAGATATTATTAGTAAAGATATGAAGGGTGAATATGCCTTATCCTTAACCAATCTATTTTAGGATGTTGTCGTATATGTTCATAGGTCTATTTAATGACGGTGCGGGTTAGATAGAGAATGGACAGCGAGATCGTGATTTTTGGATTCAAGCCCTGCTCTATTGCTCTAATCACTATCAACCACCAACCAATATAACCCCAAAGTAGATCGGTTAATCGCCATGTTTGCAATGATTTTTCACTCTTCGTTCTTTTGTCTACGTGCTACATGTACAGCGTTTTCCTAGTACAAGAGTAAAATGAGAAAATGAAATAATTATGCTACCTTCTTTCGGGGTCAGCTTCTATGAGAAAAAGAACCGTTTGGGCAATGATTAGGAAAGATGAAACAATGGGAAATAATATAAACAAGTGAAGGCGTGTTCATATTAATTATCAGAGTACCCACGACAATAATTGCCAAAAGGCAAAATACCTAACTACAATACTACTACTATAGTTGCTGAGATATTATAATACTATACATATAAATATATGCTAATACTTATACAATGCAAAGCCTAGATACTAATTAGTATTCCCATGCAGATAATATACTTTCCATCAAATAAATTCAACATTTATCCTACACAATATAATAGGAAATGTGTTGAACGTTTCCTGGTATGATACAGCTGAAATCTCCGTGTCCTAACATGCAATTAACTTGAGATAGTTCCTTGGAAATTAAATATGCATAAGGCCCCTCTATTATTAATGTCAGCAGATGAGCCAAGTTCAGGGAATACACGAGCCCACCCTTCTTTGGCAGTTTGGCTAACCTTTTAACATTCAATTTGATGAAATGTGTTGGTCTTTTGCATTTAGAATTTACATAACAGTTGAATTTACATTCATAACAGAACGGATTCCGTTAACAGTATTCAGATTACGGCAATTAGAGTAACATCATTAAATCTACTTAACCAACGATCTTAATGAAATAAATCGATCAGTTTGGTAAGCATGTAACGTATTGATTTCGATAGAAATAATGTGATTTCTCGTCACACTGGCCACTAAAACCATTTCAGTAGAGTTAAAACAGACGTAAATTGAATTTCAATTCGATTGTTCAACAACTAAAAAATATATTTGATATTGCACGGATTTACTTTTTCATTTTTACCATCCAATGTAAATGTTGATAACTGATTTCGGTGTAATTGGGTTTATATAAGATGTATCATATATATATATATATATATATATATATATATATATATATATATATATATATATATATATATATATATATATATATATATATATATATATATATATATATATATATATATATATTATATATATATATATATATATATATAATATATAGTGAGAGAGAGAGAGATCAAACTTGAAATTATGTAAATAAAATATGAGTGAAATTGCAGTGCATATATAAGTGCATTTATTTCATAACATGCACAAATGGATACAATCACCCTACAAAATCCTTACTTATTATACATAGAGTGTGTTTTACTTTCATTTTTTAAACCCCGAGAGTAGATACATATTGTATATATAGGCCTCTCTCTTGTGACACATCTACCCAGATCAGACTCTAATCGAGCTCTATCCTTGTCACGCTGTGGAAATAATGTAATGAAAGTTGTAACTGATTAATGATATGCCATAACCCATCAACGAGTCTAGAATACCGACAGTTTCTGATTTCAGGACCCATTATTAACGCTTGTTATTTAAAAATACATACTAAAATTATTGAAAACATTGAAAGTGAAATGAGAAATTTAGCTTTGTTTCTATAAACAATTAATCAGTCAAAACACAAAATGGATGGTAAAATCATTTTGAACTTGTGTTATATTAATTCCAGATATAATTATTTGATCTTTCAAGATTCAAGATGCACGTAAATTAAATTTTTTAGAAGTAGGGTAAGTTTATTAGAAGTAGGATGGAAGTGGGAAAAATAAAAAGAAGAGGCATTGAAAATTGTGGATAGACAAATAATAATAATGGACGATTGAGAAGAAAATGATGTGAAGAAAATTAAATCAGAGAGACTACCGAGAAAGAAATTGAAAAAGTATTGGGAGAGAGAAATAAAAGTTGAAAACCGCGAGAGAGATCAAGGGACGAGATAAATGAAAGTGTGAGGAGACGAGATTGTATGAAGTATGAGAGGAAGAAGATTGTGGGAGAACCGAGAAAGGATGGCTAATACTGGAAGAGGTTGAAGAAAAAAGTGAGGACGATGAGACGGTACTGACCATTCGGCATCGCCCTAGATGAGGGTGGTTTACCCCCTTTCCCTCTCTATAAGTAAAAACGGTATAGATAAAAACCATACAACTTAAATCGGATAATTTTCACAGGCATCCCCCAAATGACACATTTTTCTAGCTGTATACATGTGAGTGTTAAAATCCAAGGTTGATCACTTTATTTCAAATCATTTTGAAGGTATTAGAATTATCTATGTCCCTCTCGCATTAGAATTTCGACATCTCAAATCGTTCAAAAGTTATCACCAAAAAACTAATATTTCGCCAATTATAAATCGAACTAGCTCTCATCCACTCTCCCTAAACTTCTTGATTACAGAGTAATGTGCAGAAGAAACTCTTCATCTCGCCAAAGCGCAGGCACATATATTGACACATGTATCGCTTACTGAAGCGCAATAAATATCTCATTGGCAGCGAACCATAAAGTTTGCTTGCTCAGTGACCATGGTGACCATCAGAAAACAACCAATATCTAACTATCATCATCAACTGAACTAGTGTTTCCAATTTGATACCAGAATACGTATTCTGAAGCTGAGGCGCCGCGTAGCTGCTTTGAAATAATTACAATGTGAACCGAAACCAATAATCTACCCACCTTGGTATCTTGGGTAATAGCAATATGGGTAGTAGTGGTACATTCTTGTATAGCTGGGTGGTGCTGCCACTAGTGCTACTCGGTCTGAAACAATAGAGAAATGTGCAATCTAATCATGCAGCCGGGACGGGTGTCCAATTACGTCTAAGTGACAGGTCTGGAGCATGCGGTATACCTTTACCGTAATGTTTCTAAAACATGTCGACTTTTATATACACATTTGAAATACGATGTACATATAAAAAGAAAAATGTAGTTGAGTTGAGTCAACAGCTGTAAATACTTCTTTATATCCACCAAGAGATGCAACTTGAGATACCTTGATTGAGGATTTTGAAAATTTTCTCAATAAAAAGCTTGATTCGATGTTATATTTTGTGACCTCAAAAGGGGAGAAAGACGAAAGTGGTAAGCTACCATAATATTGAACATAATTTACCATAATTGACTCGATTGTATATGTCATTCCACTGCTCATATTTAATTCGAACTATAAGTATTTGAGAAGTATAACGATTATCCGGATAGAGTTTGGAAAATCATAAGTTAGATCAACTCACCTAGGTCATCTAGGTCAGCATCACCTAAACTGAACTTTTCGATTGTCTACCAGAATACGTATTCAAGTGCTGCCGCTTTCCATAATTTTTGTAATATTTCGTTCAGATCTTAGCCATCATATGAATAATTATTTTGAAAAGTTTGATGATTCATAATTATATTATTAGTCACTCATAATCAGCTTTTTCGATCACAACGAACAGTAAAATAATAAACATTATTTTATTATTCTCTAAACGCATATAAATATTGGCACTGACATTATTTCATTTAATTGCACAATGATCTTCTCTTTCTCTCTACATTAAAAGCTAAGAATTTTCCACCATCCACGATTCCTTTGAAATGAGTAAAAATCAATAAGTACCGTTGTTAGCCATATTAGTTGTTAAATTAGCGAACATAACTAAAATAACAATACGATCTCTCCTCACGTATCGCATTCACTTTTAATGATACATTTATTATAAAACAAACGTTATTTTATGGTTTATACAGTAACGTCCATTAACAAATTACAATTATTATTGCCCACCTGAATGAGGAAGTATTTTTCGTTTGTAATTTTTACAATATTGGTGATAAAACAGATTCTTGTTTCGATTCAAATCTGTTACTCGAATTATATGCCTGTTTTAACAAAATAGTTATGAAAATTTGGAAATAATGTGTCGTTATAGCAATTCTATACCAGAGGAACCATCATTTAAATATGTACACGTACAATATCCGAGATGACAAGAATGACAATCAATTAATCACAATCTTTGAAACACTTGGGTGCTAGTTGACGATTGAATGGCTTAAGAACAACTAAAATGTAATCATTTTATGTATATTTCTTATTCGTATACGCCTTATTTAGTTTTTTATTTTAGTACCATTATCACCATTATTTGCATTTTAGAGAATTGATATATTCTACAAATTGTGATTATTATTTCTCAGTCATTATAGCTCAAAATGTATTCTAGCTAGTAGACTGGATCTATATGGTAATTATGCTTTCGATAAACAGTCAACAACAAATTGATTTTCTTCATATAAAGACGAAGAAATTTGAATGACTATGAAAAATCAATTCGGTCAAATAAAATTCGGTCAAATTCGGTCAAATTTTACGGTCAAATAAAATGTTATTACCTAAAGTAAAATTTGAATTAAATCGATGCACATTTGACTGAAAGACTTTTATCTACGGTGGAAAATATGGTCACAGACTGCGCTGTGCTGGTGTTGAAGTTCATTGGTTTAAAATAATTAAAATGGGGTGGTAAGATCGCCCTTGTGGTGCCCCGTCCAAACGATCCTACCTTTCATCCTTAGCCTTGAATGGGAAACAATGATTTTGTATCAAGTTTCGATGTTATTAAAAAAAAAAAATGTATTTGACACCTAATTTTTGTTAAGAGATTACTTATAGGGCCTACATTGTCTGCTAGTTTTAGTGCATATGTCCGTAAATTTTCTTCAGGAAGCATTCTAATTGACTTTATTGTCCACATCATGTGATCGCAATTTTGTACACTTGCCTTTATGCCAAAGTTTTGAGTTGTTAACGATTTGAGTGTAATAAGAATGTACTTGTCTAAACACGATGATGATGATGTTAACAGGAAGGAAGTGTTCCGGAGATGAGTCTACTAAACACTGACGACAACTGGTACGTGACGTCACAGTGCATGCCTCGTTGCGATCAGCTGTGATATACTTAACATGTCATTGTCACATCACCTGTCAAAGCTGTTGCCGCACTGAAGCCAATACACACGATCTACACCCGTTGTGCTGTATCAGCTAATTTCACTAGATTTAATCTATTATCGTACTAACGTAATTTATGTGCAACGTTTTTATACTATTTCATTCATTCAAATTGGGTTTAATGACGTATTGTAATGATGGCCAAGATCTATTGGCGTCGGTAAATGATGAATGATATGAGACAAGGAGTTATTTTTATTAGGTGATTTGAACAGTGTGGAAGAATTGTTTGTTGAGAGGGAAACCACGAAAAAACCTCGGACAGTGTTCGAACATGGTGGGAATCGAATGAGGTCTCATGGACAACGGTTCAGCGCTCTAGCGATTGACTCACCCGTCTCACTCTTTTAATTTCTTATGTTATTGATATTAAAACACTATCGTACAAAAAACAGAGGTTAATTTTGAAAAATGAAAAAATATCGATTCGTCAGTTCTATAATTTAAAATATATATTAATTAGTGTGTAAGTGATGGCCGTTATGGTTGACATTGCATATTGTGTCGGGACGTTTTCATTGACAGCAGTCTGCCAATGACTGTCAATAAGAGTAATCTAGAAAGGCAGAGTTGGCCGTAGAGAAAAAGAGAGCCAAGTCTGGTTGAAAAATCACAAAAAAAAGTTGAAAGTGACGATTCATAATTGTAATTAAAATGAAAAAATAATAATCTAAATATATTTTCTGTCGGTTTCTCTGACGACTTCAGTTATGATGATTCCCTTCAAGTGTCATTGAAGTAAAATAATGTTTTATTACAAATACACTTTTTAGCTTTCGAAACCCAACACATTTATAGCGGATGATTTGTGAATCTGCTTATTATGTGCAACAGGTATGAACCAACTTTTTCTTACAGTTCGTTTAGAGTTACAGCTTCAGAAAAGTCTGGACAATTATGTTTCCTAAAGATAATCAGAATACATTTGATGACATGAGAATATTCCTATAATCTACCTACTCGTTGAGAATGTCTCCTTACGAATACGAGTGATTCCATTAAGCTGCGAGTGGAATGAATAACTAGTTGGATTGGATTGGATACCTGCGGTTAGGGAACTGCTTTAATATGCATGGAGTATTCTGTGAAGTATTGACCAATGCTCATTAACGACTTCTGACTTACGGATGACCAATGCTAGTTTCAAGTATTCTGTCTAGCCAGGATGTCCATAATGTATATCAAGAATGTTATACGACATGACTAAATACTGCACACCAACATACGTTTGTTTCAAAACTAGTTATAGGTAAATAAAAATAATGAACAGCATTTTCACATGCGAATTTACAAAGTTGATAGCTTTAGCTAGCTACCTTCTCAAATACAATTAGCATAAAACCGTTTATCTCGTCTGGAGACAACAGTAATTGGTATACTGTACTTGACTGCAGGAATGATAGGACTCATGCACTACTATAATACAACGTTATTAATATACGACTATTCTTGAGAGATATTTACATGCCTTCACCTTGTGCTATTCTCAAGCTGAGATAAAACACAAATAATTGATAGTTAATATCAACACGTCTCTGTACCTGCCAATGTAGTTACTGTAGATTGTTGATGCTTATGCTGCGATGCGCTTATAGTAATCGGTGGGCCCCCGCCCCCAGGTACCATACCATACTTATTGGGCTTGAAGTGGAAGAAAGACGGCGAGTATCCTGAACCCGCTCGACTCAGAGAGCTAAACCTATCTTCTCTGTCCTCGATGTAAACACCTTCCTTGCCCATTGCTGCGAGCTGTCTTCCTTTGGGCATGAACATGACAAGGAATACGACGGAGGACGTCGTCACGAGGCCGTAAGCTAAACAAGCGTCGCGATGTCTATCTGGTACAACCAGGCCACAAAGCACCCAGACAAGCCAGATAGGTATGGTACAGCCGACAGATAGGCCGATAAATGTAGCTTCTCGATAGTTGTCGCGAATACCACGTGATTTGATAGCTAATATAGCGACGAACACAATGAGACACATAACGTACATGAGAGAGAATAGTATGTCTTGATATGGAGTGTGACAGAGAGGGAGAGAGGTGACCATATCCTCTAAGAGATCTTCTGCGGTGACGACAAGACGGTGATGATGAGAAACGATCGCGTTTTCCACGTGAAGCATGACAACTTTCGGCGGAGCGTTCACAAGCCATTGAGTACCGACGGCGACTTGTATAAGTACGGCAAATAGAAGTAATAACGCTTGGTATGGTGCCGGTAGGTAGACGCCCCCGTTTAGACTGATCAAAAACACGCATTTGACTAACAATGCGGCAAACACGATGGCATACGCAACCCCCGTTCCGAAACGCACAGTGGCACACGTGAGCGGTGTGGGAGTCGCCGCTAAAGTAGCTCCGAGAGCTGCACAAATGAACAAGCCCAACAGAAGCATCTGTCCCAAGAACAAATGACGTCGACTTGGTGTAGTCCGTACGGCTTTGCAAAGTACAAATACTTCAAAACCAGCTATTAATAACATGGTCATTGCTGAAAACACTAAGAGAGGAATCACCCACGATTCTCGACGTAGAATACCTGTCCTGGTTTTATGACCAACGTTCGTCCAGTTTCGACTGGAAGTGATTTTAGGAGGTTCACATCCGGAAAAGTCCCCTCTTGTTCCTGGGGGACACGGTCCTCGAGTGACTAAAATGACACCGGCTCTAACTGTTGGTGGTACACTTGGTACATTTCGTTCCGGTACTAAAAAGAACTCGGTGCTGAGCTCTAATCGATGCTGTGTGCGAGATTGTTGCTGTCCTAATGTTCTTATCAGTCGCTTGCTCGAGTTGAGCTTGCTTCTGGTGCCATTGAGGGGTAGATCGGAGCCGTTGAGAGTGTGAGCCGTGTCGACGACGATCCAGACGGCGGGAAGCAGGAACGCCAGACGCCAACACAATTTGAACACCTCCATGTGCACGGGAAGACAGTGTCTCCAGCACTGATGATTAGACGATCACCCGGGTGGCGCGGCCATCGTCAGAACCTGAAGGCAGAATAGAAAAAAATGAGTTATTTTATAGTAACAAGATCTCACATCTAGGACCTCCTATATTTAAATATACTTTTATTTACACCAACGGATTCAAAAGAATGTAGACTACTTTGTCAAAAATAAACGTGTTTTATTGAAGTAATTCCACGATTAATTAATGCCATATGCGACGTCTTGTACAAAGCACATGCCTTGCATTATTCAATCCCTACTCGCTGGGATTCTAGGAAATTTCTCTGTGCATATCACAATACGTTGTCCATCTCATTTATATGCTTTTATCTCTCGAGAATACCTTCTTTTCTGAGCTCAAGAAGATGACAAAAGAGAATATTTTATCTGGCTTATCTTGTCCGAGTAATCTGTATAGAATATAAGTAAGGGCTACAATCACCTATCTTTGAACACGTACTGTACATTGTGAATATACTGCAATTCATAATTCTTGTCTATACTTGTGGTTGTGGTGCCTAAATTTTACTAATATATTATTATATATCTTTTGTCCTGCATTTATGACCATAAGTATGTTTTGTAAAGTCCATCCTGAATGCAAGTTGAAATAAATCAGAAACTATTGTGCGTTTAATATCAAGTGCTAAGAAATAAATGATGATAATTTATCAGATTTATTTGCTGTACTGTTGCACTGAATTGTCTTGACTTGATTAAACTCAAAGTTTTAGCGTGATTTCTATACAGGAGAAAGCTTTCCCATTGTCTTTTGAAAGAAAAACAATTCAATTTGGAAGCAATAAATTAAGAAGGCTATATTTTATATATCAAGACTCGGGCTTTCGTGAGAAATAATCTTATAGTAGAGATAATATTTTCGTATCTTGCTTCATATATTTCGTAAAAGAATTAGCTTTGTTTCAATTATAATTATTCCCCACGTTATAATTCCAGAGAAAAGACACAGATTCTCACGTTTTGTTCCAAGTGAGGTAAACTGTACAAAATAGAACATAAAAAATCCAGTCTTTTCATGGCTGACAATATCAGCTCATGTTAGAAACTAAAAAATACGTCCACAGTATGTTTTCGTCCTGATTGTAGGCCTTTTGTGGACTGTGGTTCACTTGTCATTAAAACTAATGCTGTGATGAAAAATTAAGCCACGATGGGATAAGAGAAAAATTATACGAATAAAACAACGAAATAATGATAAAAACCATAATGAATACACATGACATGAAACAAAATTGATGATTTGGAAGGAAAGAGACGAAGAAAAATTGAAAAACGACAAGATAAAGATTAGAGTACAAGAAGATCTAAGATTCCCTTCTCCCAACAAAATTTGAATCATCATTATTCCTTATAAATAATAGTTGGTCAGATGAGTTATATTATAATTACTTCCTTCGAGGTGATAAGATCATTGTTGTGGTTCCCTGTTCATTGTCCAAACGATCCTACTTTTTTGTCGTTCTTGGCTTCAATTGGGGAACAATGGCTTATAGTGGTAAGTTTTAGATGTTGATAGAAAAAACTCATTTGGAAGAGGCCGAGATTGCTTATCGTTATGCAATAAACAAATCAACGTGTTGATTTATTATAAAACCGTTGTATGTAAGTGGTCCAGAATATCGGAATATATATCTGGAACTGTGGTAACCAATCTAAACTTGGCAATCTTTCTTTCGTATCTTTCGTTTCTTCTTCTTTTTCAACTTGGGTTCTGCAACACGTTGATATGTATCGCAAGTTGCATCGCGCACCATATCTGAGAAATAAATCTATAATTCGTATTGAATTTAATGTACAATTATAATATCAATTTACAGTTTATAACCATTTTTAATACACAGTTATAAAAAGAGATCGATAATTGATAAGGAGCGTAATTATAGTTTATATCTAATAAGTCTCCCAGGGTCAATTCACTTTTGAAATAAAAAAAATTGAAAATAATGATCATTGTAGCGCATGTCTTTCATATAAAAAGTATAGGTTTGTTATTAATATCACTTCAGGTTTTGACGTCGAATTTTGATAGTGTAATTATTGATTATTTGTTTTATTCTTTGTTGCTATCATTTTTTTTTGCCAGTGCACAGCTTCCAAATAAAATACAGAAAAGGTTGATCAGATAAATTATTCGAACGGAAAATGAGAAGACAGATAAAAATAAATGATAATGAAAATATATTTTCTGTTTTACATTTGGAGAAATCGAAATATTGGTCGCGTGAAATAAAAATTGAATTAAATATAACTGAAGAATATAATGTTTCAAGTCAGATATGTATTTCCTATTGTTTGCATGAAAGAGAATGGAGGACATAAAATAATTGATAGTTAATTCCGATCTCATAGTTCATAGTTCAATATTATTATACTACATAGAGAAGGAAAGTTTGCGTTCAGAAGGGAACGGTGCCGATTGATATGTCTAGATCTACATGGAGAAATGTATATTCTATATGGCTACATTTCTTTTTGATTCGCCAATGATAAGCCAAGCCGTATGAAATGACAGAGATGTAAGACTAGGAATATATGGTTGGCGCGTACTCTAGATAAGATCACTCGACTACATGCATAGCTGTTTCTGTAGCCAGCATCCTTATAGCACACACACACACCCACTGTATCAGACGACCTGTATGAACTACTGCAACACTTATATCTTCAATCAATCATAGAAAAAATAATACAAGATAATGCCAAAGAGAACGTTATATACAAAGCGTAGGAAGGTAACATATAATATATTATTATAGATCTTATGCCTGTTTCAATGTTCAAAGAAGAGTTAGTAGAGTGAGTGCATTGCTGTTTTAAAAAATGTGCTTTTGCTTATTTCATGGAAAGAAATATACTTTTTTAATGTATATATACACAGTTAAAATCACGTAAAATGTGTCTGTATGTATATATATATATATATATATATATATATATATATATATATAAGCGTACAATACAGTAATAATATGTACATTTTCTATTTGAATTCTAGTAGTTGCCATATGCTTATATAAGTGATATAACTAATAATGCCTTATATACATTATCAATATGATTTTACTATTTATTTCAGAGTTTAGTCATCTCTGCTGGTTTTGTCCTTATTAAGAATTGTGATCTTATTCCTGTTCATAAAGACGCCCACATAATGTAATTCCTACATTAATGGAAATTGGAAAGTAAGATATTACTGTTTCACTAATGTCACATAAATATTTTAATTATATTCAGCTATTAGTTAGATAAGACAATGCTTCATATCTCAAATCCACGATTTTTCTCAAAACAAATTCCAATATTAATTCGTTCATTATGTTTTGTTCATGCTATTTTATACAAGTATTTTATACATGCTATTTGTAATATTTGTATTTCTTCCAAATATTCATTGATGTAGGAGTTTATATCAAAGCCGATATGGTTATTCTCTAGTTTAAATTACATGTAGAAATAACAGTAAATGATTTCATATTCATTAGATATCTCAATTTAGTATTTTGGTATGAGCGATGTGTAATAAAACTTAAGAAATATATTTCAACTATAAAAACAGTTATTTGATATATTAAACTGTAATATATCCATCGATTTTCAAACTGTTCAACTTGGGCATGGCGATAACTTATCACGAGAAACATCCCTGTCGTGCACTTGACCACTTCAAGTTCAATAACAACAACAACAATGGTCATTCCACTCATTCCTTCTCTATTGCGCTAAGAATAAAAGGTCATCACGTAAAGAAAAAACAATGTAGCTATCTTTTGGTACATATATTCATGGGATGCTGTGTGTTCTATAATCGTGCTCCTGCATCTAAAAGACTACATACAACCTACACTCTCAGATCTGATATTGTATTATACTCTTCTAGAGCATCCTTTACATCTCTTATTATTAGATGGTCACGAGAACACACTTTCGCCTCTGACCTGTTGAGGCATGGTAGGAGGCTGGGGTCCATGATCTGATTAGACCAATCAATGCTTCTCTAATCTCATCTCATCTTACTGCATCTACAAGAGCATTCCTTCACTATGAATCACGACGAACTCATTTCTATGTTTATTTATTCAAACGATAATAAAATATTCAATACATATTTATTTTCATTTGTCTGGCTAGATACCAATATAATTATTTATTATTTATGATTAGTGTTCAAATGTTTTTCTAGCTTCGAGATAATGCATCATCTAAGTTAATCTTCTTAAGATTTTTGAAAGTTATTAATGATCAAACGGAATAGCTGAAGTAGTAGGGATTAGTAATATATTCAATATAGAGTATATACAATACCCCATTTTGAAACATGTTGACAAAAACTTTATGCACATTTTTCAAAATAATAACGAAATAAAATCGAATTAATAGTTTAGTAGGAGAAAAAATGGACTTAATTATGAATGAAGAAAGAAGAATAAAGAAATTACAAAATTACAAGACATAAAACAACAAGTTTAAACTTGACCTTTTCTGACGAGTTTCTAAATAATATTCCTTCCTTTCCTCTGAATCAACGATTGTTTCACTATTTCGCATATCAACAGGTAAACCTGTATGCAATATTGAAAAGCGCAGTCATCGGAATGTGTGTTTGTTCTTAGTATTATTGGGTAATATACATTGTTTTTCTTTCGTGAATCGTGTGTCAACTATGAGTTAACGAAGTACGTGCACGAATAATTTCATAAGCAATTATAATAATAATTGAATAATTAAATTTAAGTTTATAACCTGAAGTTTAAAATCTGATAAGTGAAACAAATTGCAACGGTCAGCAAGGGTTATTGATGAAATTCAAATAAAATTAATGGAGTACAGTTGTTAGGCCTATACACATACAAAAGAGATTCATTTTCATTCTCGTGATATCGTAATGTATAATCAGATTCAGATATCACCGCCAGAGGTGCTGTATACTCCCTTTCCTTTGTATAAACACGTGATCCTACAATAAAACACTTTCTCAGAACTATACCAATTTGTTTAAAAATGCAAAAATGTTCAGATGAAATTTGGACGTGCTCATTTATGATGCCTACAATAGTCATCTTCCAACTGATTTCACATATTGTTGTAAGTAAAAAAAATATATATCCCCCAAACTTGTATTGTCCAACCACATACTTCATAATTTGTCTGTTTACACCCAGCCGAGGGGTAAACAACTAGTAAATTGGAGTACACTTGATTTCAGATTCCAAGAGATTTCAGGGAGAAATTCACGGGCTTTCAAGAAGATTTCAAGTGATTTCAGGAAGATTTCATTACAAGTATACACCAGATTTCAGGAGTTGTTAACCCCTTGCCCCCAGCTAGTTGCTATCGGTAACCCGAGTCCTGACAAACACGCTATCTTCCTACAGGATCTGTATTATCCCCGCAATGTATCAAGAGCATGAGGAATTCCGCACTATCTTGACCATGGATGCTTTAGCCGTGACTCCTCAACAATGCACGACTTCTATATATGACGAGCGCGAGGATCGGGCACCGTTCGTTCCACACAGACAAATTACAGCAGCCTGCATATTATTTCATGTCTCTCCTCCCATCATCATAATCATCATCATCATCATCATCAACATCATCATCATCCTCGTGTCCTCGTGTATAAAGACAATGATCGGTTCGGTAATATTGTTTTTAATGCGTGAAACTGATGGATGTGACCGCGAAGAAGAAGGGCCTCTTTGGAGGTCCTTTCGATTTAAATGTTTTCTGCCATTTTTATCTGGAGGCCATACACGCGCACGGTATTCGTCGGGGGGGTTTTCGAGAGTGACGTATTTCAGAATATCTCCTTACTCTAGTTTTCTTTGAAATCCCTTATATCTAGAGTCCTTTCCTTTCTTCCTTTGATGTAAAATGAGTATTTGGCATGACTTTGGGTATTCTCATTTGCACTAAACTGTTTTTTCGGAATTTCTCGATTCAGTTGTGACTATAGTTCTTAAGAATATATTTTTCGTAGATGTTTCGTTTCTTATATATTTTTTATAGATCTATTCATTTTGATTACGGTACTTACAACTTCTCACTACACGTTTTTCCCTCTAACGAATTATTTTACTTTCATCCATGTTCACTTACTGAATAGAAAACTGAAGAAGAAAAATTGAGAGATGAAGAGGAATGAGGTAGAGAGAGAGAGAGAGAGAGAGAGAGAGAGAGAGAGAGAGAGAGAGAGAGAGAGAAGACTATATTGAAGAGTAATGTGGGTTATTTTCCAGTAAAGGTATGCATTCTTGTGAGAATGATCAATTGGACATTCAAAACACATTTCATATAGTAAGCCTAAAAGTATAAAAGTACAACATTCAATTCAAATATCAAAATGGTGTTTCAAATGAGTATTTAAAAAAAATTGTACGATATTATATAATGGTCGGTATTTCTTCCCGTTTGTTTACGAACCATGTGAAATAGAAATATGTTGAACTTTATAGAAAAACACGAAAATATTTGCAATTACACATGCATGACTTGATTTTATTTCAGATTTCAATTTCTATCAACTCTTTAATAATTACAAATTACTGTGATGGGATGTTACGCCATAAACGTAAACGATGGGCATGTATTCACCATAAGTAATTTTACGACAAACGGAATCCATCCTTCTACCATAGCTAGACGACGATCTATCCATCTCAGGTAATTTTAAATTTGCAGCTCGAGTCACTCGTGCAATGAACATAATCACACCTTGAACGCTATAAATGTCAATTCAAAAACTATTATACTAAATTAACGCTACACACTCAGCCTCTATAAGAGAACATAATATAGAATGAGATCTTCATATCGGTACGCTTTGATCATACTATATCGAGGTCATACTTCAGCTAGTACAAAGTTCTTGCTTGCGTTATCCAGTATAGAAAGAAAGGAAGAGTGATGAGTTAGTTTATCGTGCGAAAGTGAGACAGACTTACATGTTTGATTGTACACTGCACCCTCTATAAGTTGACGGACGTGTTAGGTGCTATCGTGACTTCCGAACCGAAAGTAAAATTGAGTTTCGCAGCTGAAAAGTACATCCGTAAATGACCGAAAAAGAAGGAAGAAACAGTGTAATTAAATGTATTTAATTGCGTTGTACCTGTCCATAATAACAATGCACGTAGACATTTAGAGTGATTTTACATTTTGAACTTGATAATGACCTCACCTTATCAAGGCATCGCATGCGCTTAAAAAATAAAACATTGCTTTTCTGTCTCGACACAAAGACTATCCGACTTTGTGCTTCTCAATTACCTGTAGTTTAAACTTTAAATCATTTCAACTCATGACACACTATAAGCACTTTTCTTATACTTTTTGTCTCCAAGTAATTTTATCAGTTAGCGTAGAGCATTTTTGAATTTATCACGTTTTTACTCTAGTGTCCTAGCTTATATTCCAATTTCGTGAAAAATATTGTGGCGTTTTTTAAAGACAAATGAACGAGCTGATTTTTCATCATGAGTTATTACTTATCATGGTGTTACAGTTTTTTGGGCAAATTTTATTAGAAATGGCCCAGTATCTGATGATTTTCCATTGGTACATTTCTATTTCGTCAGGAAGATTTTATATAAGCAAGACTATGAAAATTAATATTTTTGGGAAATTCTGATTTTGAAAAATCCTAACAACAGTAGCTAATGATACAAGCGAAAGTAATGAGCATGTTTGGCATGCGTTGTACAAGTCAAGTTTAAAGGTTAATATACAATTATAACAAATGTAAATTAAGTATTCCATCTCCCTCGCACGACTGCGATAACCCTAACTGTTCATTATCTTCACGTGAAGAAAGTACAAGATTCAAATATGTGCATGTTGAAATTAATTAGATGAGATCGTTCGACTAAAATAAACTTCTATTCGACTTCTTACTTTTTTTGTATTATAGTTCAAGATTGTAGAGATGTTGAAAGATATATTATCACTCCCCCTCCCTCCCCCCTTCCTATCAGTACCAAAACACTGCTGAGCATAATTTTCATTTTATCAAACCAGGAGAATTTGATAGAAATTCACAACACATTTTATTAGATTATTGGATGAGCGATAGCGAAGACCGCCATCCCATTCTTACTAAGCGTTGTCTGCGTTCTTGTTGTTGTTTGTTTGTACGTATGCACTACTTTTATTAGTTATATTATACTCTTGATTTTTTTCTAATCCTGATCTTGACTATATGAGGTGAAATCGTTATGATAACTTGTACAGCTGCAAATTTACATTGCATTGTAATATTTGTATTCATATTTCTACTCATGGACTATGTATACCTATTACCTTGGAAGAGGGTCAACGGTTCAATGAACATACATTATTATACATACATTATCCAACGTGGAACTGTCAAGATTTTGAGTCAAATCGGTTGAAGCTAGCACTTCTTGTATAAGCATTATCACAAATTTTTGAAATCTCTCATAAGATTAAGCCGGGACTGGGTTGGGGGAAGGGAGGGGAGGTTCTGAAAAGAATTATCTTTTAGAAATTTTAAATTATTGAACGTGAATACAAATATGATACACATTATTGCACATTTTCATTGAGATAGGACTAGCCGTTTTGAAGGAAATAATTAATCAATGAAGACATTTTATCAAATAGCGTGAAATAGTGGTTATTCTTTATTCAGTCAGGGTAATTCACGGCTTTGTAGACTTGACAGTTACTACCAAGGTGTGTAGAGTTCTCAAGTATACTTAATAAAAGTCAAGATGTGTGGTTTCGGAGTAGACTTCATACAAATATCTCGCTTCTTTTACAACGCATACGCTGCGTATTCCTGGTTTAAAATCATTGTTTTTTTCTCAATATCATATGCCATATTCGATAGCAAAAACATTGTGGACGAAGCACCACATGACATGGGAGCAATCTTATTCCACACCAAAAAAAGTCACCTCAATTATTTACGATCGTCAAACGAAAATAAGAACCACCGGAAATATATATGCGTTTGACCTATGCGTTGAAACATGCGTTTTCTAAAAACCTTTCAAATATGGCTAGAGCAATGTAATTGTTTTATGTTCAAGTCCATTGACCTCAGTATATTAGGAAGCTTCTTCTTACGTCGTCGTATAAACGTCGATTATCGGCAAATAACTCTCCACATTCTATGAAAAAAAAAACGTTAATGATAAAGTTGTTGCGTTCACACGGTAAATCTGATTGGTGTGATGAAATTACAGCTTCATGCATGCTATATGCTACTATATATATATACTCAATACGAAGATAAATGTGGCATGCAATTATTAATGGAGGTGGAATCATGGGCTTAAAAGATGATACTCAATGCAATTTGTAATTATTTCAGTATTAATAATATCTCGTTGATGTGATAATAAGAATTGTTATCGTAATTAAATTGTTACAACGTTTATAACTTATTGGTAAATTTCAATTGTCATTTTTCAATGTATCGAGGATGATTTGAAAGTTAGGTATCTGTCTTTAATTATGAACTTATTGTTTTGATTCATCATTTGATCTTATATATGATGATGTATTGATGTGTTTGTATAATTGGCGGGTTTCCTTTGATTAATTATAGGCACATATAAGATATTTTTTTTTTTTTAATAACATCGAAACTTGATACAAAATCATTGTTCCCCAATTAAGGCTATGGATGAAAGATATTATATCCATATAATACATATAAGATATAGAAGAAATGAAATGTGTAGCATTATACGAGAGTTTGAATACTAATACAATTTTTGAGTAATTTTGAGTAGTAACATCATTTGAATATTTTTTAAAAATCATCCAATCTATAGAAAATGACACATAATAATGAGGCATAAAATTAGTAAGCATTGATTAATGTTATAGTGTTCAAGCGAACAATGATCATCATGATTATTAATTGAAATAGTTTTCCATACAAGTCGAAAGTAATCGTATATGTAAAAGTATAATATGGATGGGTATGCTATTGCCTTGAATAAATCAGTAACTATTACAACCATCTCTTAAATCTCACGACGAGAAGACTTGGTAAAGTGTTTTCATTTATATTGGGTTCAACGGTGCACTGCACTAATGGCTAATATCTATTGGCGTCGGTGAATGATGAATGAGATGACGGGAAGATGAGATGAAAAGCTTATTTTATCATGTGTTTTGAATAGTGAGAAGAAGTCAGTCGTGGCCTGTTGTTGAGGAACCATCCCCTTACTAACCTGAACGACAGAGGGAAACCAAAGAAAAAAATCTCTCAGTATGATCAATCACAGTGGGGATCGAACCCCGGCCTTCTCGATGACGGTTCAGTGCTCCAGCAACTCGACCCCGGTATGAGTCTTGTTAAAGTGTATTTCAATCGCCAACAATGATAAATTGTTATGAAGGTGAATAATAATTCATCGATTTCAATCCCCGTTTGTGCGATCGTTTAGCATACGGCGATGATTCTGCCGTGTTGTAGAGATGGGTGGGAGGTGATATAGAAGCCCACGTACGGATAGTATTGTCTGTATTAGTATGCACACTAGACAGACATACTTGCATTGAGTTGCATGGTAATGCGATTGTCTGAGGAAAGTGATGCGAAGAGGTGGGTGGTTTCATCAAGAGATGCATGCCTGTAACTACGATTTGCTTCAATAGTCACTCTCACATATACACTTACACCCCCCCTCCCCCACACACTCATATATATATATATATATATATATATATATATATATATATATATATATATATATATATATATATATATATATATATATATATACTTTATATACAAATATGATTGGTGTTTGATTCAAACATTGTTAACCACGTCTCTAAAAGATGTTAACTATTGTAAGCGACAAAGTAGATGTGAAAACTTCAAGTCATTCTTTATAATTATCATTCTAATATTTGAACTGATTATCGTTTGATTTTTTTTTATGAAAATTTGTAGAATGAAAATCATTCAATCATTTGATTCATGAATTTCCAAGAGGAGATTATCTCTTCAATTCCAACTTTTGAACTTTTATTTTACTTACCTCCTAGGATGTAAAATTATGTATAACATTTACAGTCAAGTGGCTACTCGATGGAGTCAGAACTTCCGACTTGGTTTATATATATATATATATATATATATATATATATATATATATATATATATATATATATATATATATATATATATATATATAATATATATAATATATATGTATATATATATATTTATGTATGTGTGTGTGTGTGTGTGCTATTAATTTTTTCTCATATAATACTTGATAGTTAATTTGTATAGCATTTTCAGTATGTGGAGTCAAACCAAGACATGGCACTTCCACCATTGCTTAGTCCCATTTCAGCATTTCAGCATTTCAAACCTGCAACCTTCTTCATCACGTAACAAATGTGAACCACGATTGATGTAAGAAGTTACCATAGTCTGTCATCGGTGAGTATGAAAGTTGTAAAAATGTAAAATTGAATTGTATAAAACTGAAATATGCAGTACAATTGATTGGATCGGATAAAGTGAATGTACGATACATATGGCTGAAGGCTTGCGTGCAGTATTAGTATACTGTGCACAACTGCACACAATTCCAATTACATTTCAGATTTGAATGAAATTACCACAAACAAAATCGTCCAAGTGGTAGTTATGCTCAACTGATTTGTATATGAAATGTTTACTGATCTAATCGTTTATTTGGATGATTGCTACGTAAGCAAACAAACAAATATAAATTCGAAGACTTAAATCATTCAAGTACCAGACACTACAATTCTTCTATAGTTTGAATAGCTTTCTCAAAGATAACTATTCGCTTGACTAACCATTTCATTATTGTAATGTTCACATCTGAAATCACCATTCTGCAACCTCATTTATTTAAGTTAAATTTGAAAGAGGCGTTTTCGTTTTCTTAAGGTGTTTCTGCGGTGTTGCTGAGCTAGTTATAAAAGTGTAATTCGGTTATGCCTAGTTGATTTTCGTCCCATTATCGGCGATCAGGCAAGCAATTGGCCGTGACAATAGGCATCTAGTTCCGTTGCGAATAAAGCGTCTATATAACACCCGGTGCATGTTGCATGCTGAAGCTTCCCTACATCACGCAACTATCACGATATATCACGCATCTATCACGCATCTATCAAGTTATATCACTACCAATCAAATGCACTTGCAAAGATTGATCACTCACCTCAAAGCGAGGGGTTAACAACTCATGAAATCGGGTGTACACTTCTCATGAAATCTTTTTAAAATCCCTTGAAATCTTCTTGTAATCCCTTGAAATCTGAAATCAGGTGTAAACCAAATTTACCAGTTGTTTACCCCTCACCTCAAAATGATGTGACTCATTGTTCAATACGTATTTCTAGGTGTGAATAAATGATACTGCTTACTGGGTGCTGAGGATCTACACAGAATTATAAATCAATAGATCAAGTAATATTAAAAAAATAAATACTGTTTGTTTTTATAACGTCAATTCGGAAATTAAAATAATTACTATGAACAACTTTATATGAAATGAGTGGAACGAATTCTATAGTGCTCCGCAATGTTATCTTTCAAGTTATATCTGGTTCATAATCTCTCAATTTCACCCGATCAACTTACTTTTGGTGGTTGCAATCCTAGTTTTACCCATTTTTTTTTTTAAATCTACAGAACTATTTCTCAAAATAAGTCTCTTACAGCATTTTATACTTTAATCTTCACTAGAGAACAAAGCTATCGTAAGGCATTTAATTGCAATGAGACTTAGAAATTGACTTCCAGTATAGATATACGCGTACATTCAGGTGTTTTGAAAGAAATTCGCAGTTAAGATGTATTTTTATCATAAGTAAGTACATCAAAACTCGACTCACATTTCCTTGGTGTTTTTATTTAATATAATCGAGCTATGATTCAATATACGATTAAGTATTCTACCTGCTAGGTACTTAAAGTTTTCACCAACACTTCTAAATCACATGCCAGACACAATTTTATCAAATTATATTGATATATTCATAAATATAAATATATATATATATATATATATATATATATATATATATATATATATATATATATATATATATATATATACATATAAAAAGCAGAGCTTTTCATAATCACCAATATAATTTCAGTATCGGATAATATTTCCTCACGGAATAGTAATAAATAATTTATAGTTCGTTTAATGAAGATCGACTTTTAATCTCCCTTTTAGTTTGACCGAGAGTTGTAAAGGCTACTATAAATGAAAAGAGTTTTCATTTCTGTGTAGAGTAATTCTCTTTTTATCTGTCCCCAACAGGTGACAGATGACCATTTGGATGTCGTTCTACAAACCCAGTTCATCGAGAGTACATTAAATTGTATCGCCACTTTGTTTCCCAGATAACAAACGTTATTTGAAACAATGCCATGCGGGACAAATGACTGACAAATATTTGAAACTAAATATACTGTTGACAATGAACTCGAATATACAATAGTTTTAATTCCGATAAACGGCGTACTGGTACCGTATTCCACATACATAGTTATTACGCTCGATAAAATCGACATAATAGATAGATATCATCCGTTCATTAATTGAGGAACTTTATGCAGTGTATTTGGACTAGTTATTCTGATTTAAAATATTGAATTAATCCAAGTAATATGAAGATATCAATTTTTGAAATGGTAATTATTGTTCATTAATTGTTGAACGACCTCATCAAAAGCTGTATTATTAAGGGGCTCGAATGAGCGAATGAATGTTTACAAAAAGTAAAAAACCGATGCATAATGAGGGACTCTACGAGTTCTTTGACATCAGACCTTACCAAAAGCTGTATTATTAGGGGGCTCGAATGAGCGAATGAATGTTTACAAAAAGTCAAAAACCGATGCATTATGAGGGACTCGACGAGTTCTTTGACATCAGACTGGATTTCATTTCTCAGACGAGCAATATCGTTGTAATAATCTACAGATATTTACCATGATTTATTAAAAACTTCAAAATAAATCAAATTACTATTGAATGGTTGAATCAATTCATTGAAAATAATGAATTATTGAATGCAACCGACTCAGAAAATTAATCTCGACAATTAAGTATGATCTCCATTCTGTCTGTTGAGGTAAATATATTTCATCATTTTCAGAGATTTAAATTCAATTTTAGAATAAATCAGTTGAGTTTCAGCTTCAATATGTTCTTAAGTTACGTATACACGATGACAAGACGAAACTGTATAAGGGTTGGTGAACTTCAATTTGGTTCAATTCTTCGGTGAAAGGAAAAAACCATGTTCAGTCCATGCAGTCAGTCGGACTGGCTGGTTGGCTCATCAAGATGAATATTGTGTTTATTCAACCAGCATCCTCTCCAGCCACAAAGATCTAATGCAGCTACAAATATCAGTACATACCACAAAGAATAAAATGCTTGTAATTGATCGTCACAGTCAGTAACTTCTATAACAACATTTCATTATAATACATATAATTATTCAAGTCATTACGTTTATTCAAGCGAATATAAATAATAATTATTAAAATATGAAATATTTTGAGCTTCGAGATCAACACGATGATGGAACGTTAACATGACCGGTTATGAGAATGCTCCCAAAAAAGTGTCAACTTCTTGTATATTCAAGATTGTGTTTTGAATAATAAATAACTTTGATAGATTCCTCTTTCGAAAATGTTCACCTTAACTGAAGTTATCGACCAAACAACTGGAATGTAGAATGAATTTCTTTATTGCTCTCTGATAATGAACCAGTTCGTAAATCACTTCATTTTGCTGAAGTTAATTTAATCATTAATCTATTTGATTAAACAAAATATGTGTAAAAGTAATATTGTATAAGAACGGAATGTCAGAGCTGAGTTTACTTTATGCAATCTGTTTGAATCTTGAATCTTGTGTAGAATTCATCGTAATTAATTTAACTATGACACGTTGATTGAAGGAACCGGTTTCATTTCCCGCGAATACCACTTTAAATTGAATACTGGATAGATGCTATAAAAGTGAGTTAAAGAGAAATAATCTCACGTTGCCTGGCATGTGTAAATTTCTTGTTGACTTGGTAGTTATGATTGAAAAGGTGCGTTAATTGTTTTTGACTCGTAAATAGCTCTGGTTAAGAGACACCGTTTTTAACGAGATCGACATGTTTTATCAGCTCAGTCTGTGAATTCTCATGTTTCACCGGTTGGGTTGAAAGGTTTCCACGTTTCCATCTTGGTTAGTGAATATCAGTCCAGTTTTTATAGACTCTTCATTCATTTTTTATTCATTCATTTTTTGTGTGAAAACAAAAAGAATCTAAAGATTTTTATTTATGAAAAAGATAGAATCACAATGGTTGATAGTTATGACAGTAACGCAAATATATATATATATATATATATATATATATATATATATATATATATATATATATATATATATATATATATATATATATATATATATATTATTTTGACAAACTGAACTCCGTGTGGACTTAGTTTGTGTTGATCAGTATTCTCTTATTAGTTCCGGGTGAACATTCCTATTTCACATTAATGCAAAAACTAGAAAATTTGGAGCAAAAAATGTTCCACGAATAGTTTTGAAAAGAAAATACAATGTTTTTAACATGTTCAACTAAACGTTAATAGTAATTTTTCTCTCGATAATATTCTTGCATGAGGCCTACACGCGCGCGTGTGTGTGTTATAAGTTAATTATATGAAGCATGAAAACGGTGACGATATTATAGTCTTTGAATACTGCAGTCCTTTAAACGACAAAAGGGATGGAGAAAATAAATTCATTTATTTGTATATAATTTTCTTTTTAAACACTGAATACAAAATTGAATTGAAATATTTCTGTAAAACCTCAAAAGGGGGTTTAAATAAAGCTCCAGAAAGGTATTTGAGTAGGCCTAAACAATGAAGAATATGTACTTCCAGAGATGAGTATTTGCTGCAAGCATGTTACTAAGCTTTATGGTTCCTTATTATACTTGTAATTTACATTTTACGATTGCGTGTAATCGCATGTAACACTAAAATAGTAACTAAAAGCTATGTGTAATATTGCCCCGCAAGAACTAATAACAAATCTGTATTCGTCATGCATCGAAAACGTGTTTAATCACGCAGCTCATTTTAACAAAGATGCCTGCAAGGCGCTTATCCAAAAACTTGTTCAAATAGTTTTTTTCAACAAAATCAAGTTTTTAATTATGAACAGCTATAGTTATATAGTGCGATTATGTCCTGATCTTTTGATTTGTTATCCAAGTTAATAGTTGAACAGTGACAGCGTGTAAGCAGCAAGAATGGTAGTATGCACTGTAATTGGCTAATCTGATATATGGCGGAAGAGGATCGAGGGTCCAGCCTCCAATAACGCCAGTCAATGTCCGACAACATAGTTCGTGGGAGTCGGAAAAATCCTATCATGAGAACATAATATTATATACTTGTCCAATTAATTCAGCTATTTATTGCTTTTTATGAGCGAAAAAACGAAAATCGTTTCGCATGTTTTTCGCGTGAATTCCATTCCATAGATATAGGCCTATATATAGACCAATTTACGTATAGCTGTAATTTATCTCCCCGAAACGTCGAGCGACTTCAACTTCATGTTTATTTCATGAAACGAGACCAGCACGAAGAGAGTTTTTTCCACTAGTGAAATATTTGTATTTACGATTGGCATCTATGAATTTATTGTATTCTTTCAGTACCTCAACACTTTCTAAGAAATGGAACATGCCAGGAACTGACTAAAGCAGTCCAGGTCACTTCTTTTTAGTCACTATTTATATATTTAACCATTTTATTTGATTTACAAGGTTTGTGGTTGGTGGACGTGCCTCTCTCGTTGGCCCTGGTCTAATATATATTATTGTCTTCTATCCTATCAATTTCCATTCACACTTATATTGGACTAGCGGTGCTATCTGTATCAATGGACAGCCAATTTATAGCCAAAAAGCGTTAATTGAACATATACTGTTATGAGGAAGAAGCCAAACACAAAACAATCTGGCTGTGGGGGTTAATTTCACGCTCTTTTTATCTCGACTGAATATAACAATCAAAAGTGAACAATGGTATCGTCCGCAAGTCATGATACACACAGATCAACAATGTCTATTTCCACAGACAATATCATCCCAATTCCTAGGATCATCATCATCATGCACTCTCCGTTAGTGCAATTCTACTTGCTGCTTGGACATGCACTCGCTCGCTCATTTCCTCATACAGTATATTAAAGTTTTGCGTGTCCAGCGGTTATACACGAGGACTCGAGGAGACCTTATAATCGGTTCGTCTTCGTCTATTCATAAAATCGAGAGCAATTGAAAATAATTGGACAAACCTTCGTCCAGTTTATAAGAAAAAGAAGATTGTCGTCGTCTCTCGATCGTCACGTACGGCCCGAAGTTAATATCATATTCATGCTATATTATGCACAACAGGCATCATCATCGCATGCTTTTTAGTGGTTTTTTTACCCTGCTCGTAAAAGGGAGAGTGCTGCCCCGATAGGTTACTGACTCCAGATACCGTTTAGTTTCAAATGGCATTTTTTATTATTATTTATTGAAAGCATTCTTGAGTACACTTCTATCCACAGGTCTTCATCGAGAGTATCACCTTATAACGGTGAAAAGGAGACTATTCCATCTCTGTCCTTGTTACTCCCTATTAGAATCTAGACTAGTTTAGCACGGATCTACCGTGCATGCTTACTTACTATGATATTCATAATATGAACATAGGTTGAGAATAATTATCGACATAGATTGCTTATATTTCGCAGCTGCATGTAATTCTACTATCCAAACAGATACTAAATATTATTACAAAATCCTCATTTGAAAGTGTGTCGCACGTAGAGCAACAATTACCAACTTAATAGAGACATTAAAAAGTAAGAATGAGAAAACATTAAATTTTTTCTCTTACTGTGAAATTAGATTGAATAAATGATTATTATTTCGAAACCAACTTATTATATATTTTAAATAACACATCAAATTATTTACATTATGATTGAATAAAAATGGATGCCATGAGTAATTAGAGCAGGGATCATTCCCCCATTATATATCCATTTCTATATTTTCTAATAGGCCTATTTGTTGATCAATAAACCTGGGAGAATACCATTGTAGCTATAGTATTACTTTCAGGAAGAGATAATGCATATACATATATATATATATATATATATATATATATATATATATATATATATATATATATATATATATATATATATATATATATATGTGTGTGTGTCTATGTATATCTGTGTATATGCTAGTGAGTTTGTGAATTGTTAAAACAAAAGAAAAAAAAACGTATACGTGCAGGTGAGTGAGTGAGTGTGAGTGATAACCTATCATTACGTCGATACGGGTATATACACCTAACATTAACTAAAAGTCAAGTCATTGTCTATAGTAGGATTTTCAATGTGGGAATGTGAATGTGACTATTTAAGCCCACCTTAAAAATTGACGCGTGGTGTATCTTATAATATATAATACATAACTAACGTTTTCATTTTTCAAACTCTTGTACGTCGAAAACACTGTATGATTATGCTGTGTGTAAAAGTTTCGCCAATCTCGGAGCATTACCGAATATTAGAGACGTGATCCCGGCGCAGGTGATATGCGATGATATCCACTAATAACACAGACGAGTATCATCTAGTGTATCATTATCATCTACTTGCTCCTCACTGAATAACAATGCTCAGTGATTATTAAGCCAGTGAAGACAAATAAATAATACCATGGAATCAGTACGTCAACATTTTGGACATTTGAATTAAGGTAATAAGACCTAATAAGGTATATGTAGTATAAAATGTAATTTTACACGATGATCTACACCATTTTCAACCATGATTAAATACAACCGGGAATTGATCGTTTGTTTTTTCTACGAGCTGAGACAAGACATAATATATATATAGCGTAGAGTTTAAAATAGACAGGTACGATTTACAACATTAAATCAGGTGTGAATCATTATTGGATAAACGTTTCAAAAAGCGTTTCATTATATAAAGTGTGCTTTTCGATAAGTAGCGGTTTATTCGTGCGAAACGTATGCTACTGTATGCTCTAAGCATCAGCACACGAATGTTGGCTTTACGTCCGAGTAAGAATCAGGGTCATTCAATAGCTGATAACAGATGCAGTTTCTACAGATACATCTATGGTCTATGGTAACATCAATGGTATATGGTATCTGTCTTGGGACAGATTTATTGAGATGATCTGACGAGCTGGTTTCACTCAGTGTATTATACCTTTCAATATGTTTAATTGGTATAATATAGTAATAGGTCGTCTTGAGCTTAATTTGTAAAGGTGTCTAGGTGAAATGGAAAAGTAGTTTGATAATTATTTCAAAGGTAATTTAATTTGAAAAGAAATCTGACGAGGACAAAAGACTGGAGATGAAGAAACTTCGAGAGATCTAAACTCATTCATTGACCAACAATAGATGAAAAGAAATTTCGAAACAATAAAACAAAAAATCAACGATTAATACAATATATTGCGTTGATAAAAAAAAATGGTGTATTATCGGACCGCGTTAAAATCAAGGAATCTAGTACAGAACAAGATTGCATTTAATTGAATTCTCGTGGGATATCGTACTTCATTTGTTGTGTAAGATGGAGAATGCGTAATGAAACTTTCCAACATATTGTACAATCTATGTTCCATTTCACACGGGCACAAAACTTATATCGAATTTGATTGAATTGTTTCTCATATAGTCTAACATTATACGTTAGAGAACCTTGAAATTCAGATATTACCATTGTGTTTTGAAGTTTAGAAATACCACCAAATCACAAAAACAGAATCCACAATAAATTACAAAATTTGAAACTATTATTTCATTATGATTGGTTATCTATACAGTTATAAATTGAAATGAAAGCTTTCAGAATGTATAATCCTTCATACAGAACATATTTCAAGAAATCGACATACATAAGGTGTTATCCAGATGGTTGTATTATATAGTAGGCCCTAATTCAGAAATCGTATACATATTTATTATAACTATAAGCAATTATTATAATTCATTCACACACTCACGAAATTTCAGTGTTCAATTTTAATTCACAATGAACAATACTTGAAAAAATGGAATTATATATAATACTTCTTCATATCATCTGATCTTATTCATCGTATTGAAACGGCCTTCGGATGAATTGAAATCAGTATTGAATATAAATAATTTGACGATAAATTAAGCCATATGAATGGAAATTTTAACTGTAAAGAAAACTGCGGTTTTAGCTGTAAAAAGTTTTAACAAGACAGTGATATATAAATGAGTATTCAATTTGAACAGTATATTTTTGCTTATCATTCGGTTGACAATTTGGCAACGCGTAGTCGTATATATTTAATGGATTGCTTGTTTCTCTACACATCCTTGAATAGTTGTAGTCCTTACGCAAAAAAAGAAAGAATTTGAAAACACTCCCTTGGCTGTACAATACGAACAATAGTGCAGTAATTTACTTGGTACGCCACCTAATTACCACGCCCTTGTCTATACATTCTCGTTGCTATTATATACAAGATTTGACAATTTTACTCAACGTGTAAATTAGTTCCATTAATATCTAGACAATAGAACAATATAAGTATATATATATAGAAGAACGAACAATAAACGTTACTAAAATGTCGGTGTGACATGAATAATTGTTATTGTATCTCCACCATTATGATAACTATATACTCCATAGACATTTCATTGTGACTAGATGGATTGCAACAGCAAAAAAACAGAAATAGTATCATCATAATCAATTTATTCCAATGTATCAATTGTAGAGCAAGTAAATAAATATTGAGCCAAGTTCAGGTAAGTCGACCCACAAATTGTGACACGAATGTTGGTTGTGTTTGATTTGTGGATGATTTGCTTCAAAAAGCTATTAGTGTTCACCCACTGTATCAATCAAGAGTAAACTAGACAATTTTTAAAAATTTCTCATATTTCATAAGATTTTAGAGAAGAAAAGGTAGAGAAGGTGGAGTAGGATTGAGAGGATAAAGACGGTGAAAGACCGCCCGGAACTGGCAGACGAAAGTAAGCTTCGAAATTCTACTCCAGAAGCTCGAGAAATACACCTGCAGGTGGCCCAATATAATGTTATCATCTGGGACACATACACACACACACACACACACACATATATATATATATATATATATATATATATATATATATATATATATATATATATATATATATATATATATCGTTATGAATGCCAACATTACATTGAACTTATACATGCATTACTGAAGTTTTAAACTTCTCTCACTGAGTAATATCAATTCATATGTGAGCCAAGTATTTTGTATGGATATAATTAATCAAAATTGATTGAAAATTTAACGTGACTTACATCACTTGTTGGTGTTATCCACATGATTGAGGTGTTTCCACAGTCTCTCACAAAACAGCCTTCCATCCAACAAGTCCTGAAACCAGAGAAACGAGCATCTTGTTATGTTCTTGATATTTGAATAACGAATAAGATTATCTCTCTAATTCATGGTTTACATTCAGAGACGGTTCTTGTCGAACCATTATCTTTTTCTTTTCATTTTAAATATAGCTATTTAGAAGGACCATTAGCATGTTCTAGAAGAAAGCACCGGAATGCTACCCGAATCACAAAATGTCTAATGAATGAAATAACATATCTCAAATCATGATATACCGTGGTCGTGAGAAATGAACAAGAACAAGAAAATATTAGAAGCATAAAAAAATCTCTTTGGAGAAGATAGATTTTTAGCTGGGGTTCGAGACCCAATGAAACCGTAGTGATGATTTTATCTCCTGAGTATAGAAACCGATTTTTCCCGTAAACCATTATAAAACTCTTCTATATTATGATAAATCAGTTGAATTACGTCAGCTACAATAGTGCGCATCAGATATAAGTTTTTCACAAACATATATATATATATATATATATATATATATATATATATATATATATATATATATATATATATATATATATAACCCGACAGAAAATAATTTCTCCTCAATTGATGCTAAGCATGACATGCTAGGATCGTTCAAACGGATCACCACAGAGGAATTTAAACAATCTCACAACTCTTTTAACAATCTGTGATTAGACCCGAATTAAATTAAATATGATATGTTTCAATCAGATTAGTATATTAAAAAGTGAAACCTATTCGAAATTCCTTGGAAAGTTATCGCTATGCCCAAGTTCAATCCCAATTATATTTTATTTTTTTGTTTTTTGTTTGTATTGTTGGTATGTAGATTTTGAACATCACTTGTTCCATCATCTCTATGGTTGTCAACTTGACATTTTGAATCATTCGTACTATAAATAAAATAAACAGATACAGTATGTCTATATTTCTATGTATAAGTATATACACCCATAGTATAGTACCGGTATAGGTGGTATAGCCTATCTTAATTTCGTCTATGCTATAATTTTGAATTTATTTTATTTGTCTTCCATCTTTTATAAATCTATTCACGCTTTACCAATTCAGTGTATACTCAATGGATCTCTCTCCCTACTTGGGAATCTTGTGTTAGTTGTATTGTATTTACAATAAACTGAAATACACTGCATCATCTGATCAAAAATAAAATATGAATACAAATATGAATAAATGGAAATTACTTTTGAAGAGCACGGTTGTTATTTGGTCCTGACTGTGCTAAAGGTGAAGGTAGAAAAGGTAAAATGCAATGTATACTTGAATAGGTAACATGAGACTATATAGAGAAGAACGCGATTGAAAAGTGTCTACTATGTGTCCAAGGAAACATTGATGTTGACGCATGTCAGTATGCTGCTGGTTATTGATTAACGATACTCTTCCGGACTAGTAGATTTGCACTTTTTTACAATCAAGGAAATCATCTAGAGGACCGGTTTAGTTGCATCGCTCGCATCCACGGCCATGTGGAATACAATGAACTATCACTCGAATACAACTTGGATCGGTGTATTCAATCACAATGATCTCTATACTTGTATCCACGAAAGGAGAAGGTCATCTACCAATATAGCAAACACAAATTACAAATATCACATTAATATTCTTTATTTGGTTGTGATATTTTTGCAGGGTATTATGATTTTTTTTCGGGACGAGGTTTTCAAATTCAAAATTATTCAAAGGCGTAAATCACTCGATCGCACAGTGATATTATGTAGGCTATATTACCTATGTTCTTTCATCTTCATTCGTAGATGCAAGTACAGTTCATTTCAACGACATTTCTAGTTGTATGAAATATTTGGTTTGGTTTTCTTGTATGTTATTTCTAAACATATCTGAAATGAAGGAAGGTCCGAGAAACAACGAGGTATTGTGCATTTTGTATATTTTTTTCATAACAGTCAAGTCGCAAAATGGAGAAAAATTTATAAACTGATTTAGGTTTGCCAATATTTAATAAGTTTAGATGGCCACAGCATGAAAGTAATAGTTGACATATCGAGATCAGATGGCAGAAAATTCACTTTTCTGAAGAAGGGAATATGTATTATGTTGAATGAATAATCATGTTGAAATATTCAAAAATCGATCTACATACTAATTATAAAAGGTATCAGGCAAATCTTATCTGACTGATTTTTTTATGATTGTATCCACGAAAGAATAATGTTGTCTACATACATAACGAACATGAATACATTTCACCATCACATTGGCAGTGCTGTGGTATTCTTATGTTTTTTCATGACGAGGTTTTTCATTGTTTTTTTTTCAACAATAAACAGAACCGCATCTATCAAAAGTTGTTAAATGTACAGGTTTGCCGCTAAATGATGTTACTATAAGAGTTTGTACAATCATTCAGCTGATAGACTACCGGTACTATCTTTTTTCGTAAATACAAGTAAATCTCCATTATTTTTATTCAGGACCCTCAATACCACAATATGGTATTCACAACAAAATAAAAAAGGCAATGTAACTCTTCGTTTTTGACTGTTTATATGATTATAGAGTTTTGACTTTATTGAAATGAACAAAACCAAGTTCAGTACTGAGTCAGTGGCGTTGATCTAGAGTTGATTAGGTGTCTTGGTAAGGTGAGGTTGTTTGGTTGGTATTTGTGATGTAACGGCGTAACGCTATCTTCATTGATTGCTGGAGTAGTTAATGGTTTCAACTGGTACAACTGGTATACAACTTGCATACAACACAGACGGGTTTTCGTTTTATTCTCTTCATGCTCCAAGTAAAATAAAAATCATTAATACGATCTTAAATCTAAAAGTTTTGTTATAGATCTTGTCATACCGTTAACTGTTACATTATTAATATATACATACTATGCAGATACGAATAAAGAATCCTAGCGAAGAAGCGTATACAACAACACAAATAATAATACAACAATAATTCATTCTGATGTAAATTTTGTACTTTATATATGCCTTCGGCTTCCGCATAATGAAACAGTATTATAGGGATACAAATAATTATAAATCACTCAAATTATCTTGGAAATGGCAATATCTTTTCACCTTACTCTTTGTAATCATGTCAATTTTTAAATTTTATTTTTCAACCCATTTGGTAACGACATGTTAAAATATCATTTTTCAGAATTATCATAGTTTCAATATCTTCTTTCATAATGCTAATCGTTTTCATATAAAGCTGTGTTCATATTGAAACTGTGGTTGAAAACAGAATATTATTTGTATGAATAAGTAGTTTCCGTCACTTGAAATTAATAAATATATCATTCAATTATGAACTTGTGCTTGAAGATTGTTAGTACTCGATAGCGATAAGGGTGGAATTTGGTTCCACTGAAAAGATTCCAAATGTTCAGTTCGTCCAAGTGTGTTGTTTTGATTGTTTATGTAAGTATTAATTCAATATGAATCAGCACATTTTTGAAAGTATTTTATTATTAATATTGTTAAAACTTGACTAAATCTGTTGGTCGACATGTTGATCAATCATCTCAGATATGGGCCTACTCTAAGTTTGAGAATGTCTACTCAAACACAAAAAATGAAATTGAATTAAAACATGCAAGTTGAAGCGTTCAACACTTGGCACAAAGTATAATTGTGCTCAAAATAAGACCCAACGATGGCAGGTAAGATCGTTTGCACGGGGCACAATAAAGGCTATCTTACCTCTCCCAACGCAATAACTAATCCCAATGGAACATTTAGCCAACTCTAAATAGTGAACTAATATAATTTCAAACAATTCAATCATTTACGTCGGGAAAAACGAATCTTTTTATTGGACATTGTCATTTCCTTCGATTAATTTTTGTTCGATTTCTACTCTTCTACTTATTATAATAGTTTTACTGATTTCATTATAAATAATTCAGAACAATTAATTAAATCCAGAGTAACATATTATGCTAACCATGTAGTTTATATCATGTATCACACACATTATTTTAAACACATTGCTCTAGAAATTATTCCGTTCGCTTCAATCTCAAAGAATATCACAGTAGCTAAACAAATTTGTAGTCCATTTAAAAAAACACGAAGTATCCGATGCATGTCTATACAGTGTCTGCGAGACAACGCACAACAATAAGGTTCACTTTATAAAATGTTAACTTTATATACGATTTTATTATTAAGTTACAATTATTTTCAATGCGACTAGTTTGCATAACATTTTTATTTCCCAATAGGAATGTTTATTAGAGCAATTCAGTCAGTGAACTCAAATAAAAGCTTTATGCCGCTTACGTGCTTTGAAATAATTGCTAATTGGTATCGCAATAAAGTCGAGATATAAATATAACAATATTATTCAAAATACTATAAAATTATTTTAGGACTGATAATCAGACTGATTTGTTGTAATTGATTTGAGTCTACCGAGATTCTGGAACGTTACGATAACAGTCCTGAGAAAGTCATTGCCCTTCTCAGGCAGAATAAAGAATATTAACTGGAGTTTTAATTTGAACTTTCATTAGGATCTATACACATGAACGTTTTATTTATAAAAAAGAGAAATTGAATTAGCATTTACATTTAATTTGATTGGTTCAATTCATACTTAATTGTTAATAATGTCACATTCTCAATTTGAAAAAAATCCGATTAGTTTATACTAGAGGGGGTATATTCTCTAAATTAATAAGGATGATCAAGTAGATAATGAATCATATTCATGGTATATTGTGGTTTTCCTTTATACAATGATACATTATACAATGATTATACGCCAATGGCTGTCTGGTTATTCATTTCCCAATTAATTCTATGTTCCATTCGTACTTTTAAAACCACCGAGTTAATACTGATTGTGTTTTACTTTTTACGTAATTCATTACGACCATTAGCCAATACAATCTCTTAGAGGGTCGTTAAATAACAATAAAATATATAACATTCTTATAACAATATAACATATATACATTATTATTTAACGCACATATAAAAGTCGACTTCAGAACGTGATCAAGTAAGTGCATGGGGGAAACCTCATAATAATTGATAATAATAATACGTGCACTTTGCACACAAACGTATATAGAGATGGAAGTCAAGATGAGGGGGTGATACTTTTCCCTCTACACTAAACTGTGAATCATCAAATACGGTGAAAAATAGAATGAATAGATTAATCAATCAGTGAATCATGAAACAGTTGAATACTAGTTATTTTAATATTCAAATCGAATCATTTTTTTCCGTTTATTTGTAATATTGAAATTTTGAAAATAACAGTAATGTTTAAGCAAATGAAAATTAACAACCTTCGTGATATATGTGAGAAATATACCCAACTATTTTATATTTCGACAGAATGATCAACTTGAAAAAATCTGGCACAATCCAAACAATATTCAATATTTCAATCATAAATATAGGCCTACTATAATAAACATAAACCGAAGGCCTACGATCAAATACCAACATATTACACTATGAATTGCTTATAATAAGAATCAGTATTTAAATACTATCTCTGGAAGTATCATATTTATCATTTGTTGAATTATAGTTATATTATTATCAAATATTAATCATTCTTTGGGGAGGTAAGATCGCCCTTGTGCCCTGTGCAAACGATCTTACCTCTCATCCCTAGACCACATTTTTAACAATGATTTTCTACCAAGTTTCTATGTTGATTAAAAAACAAAACAAGCATTCAAAATAATTCCACTATGTAGGATTTTTACACTCCACTTTTATCCTTAACGTATACGTATAATTCCAATTATTGAACGAGCTCAAAATTAATATAGTATATTATTCATTTTTCTCTTTGTACTCTCTGATATTATAATATTTCAATGTTAAAAAAAATAATCTGTGAATTAACTCGACCATAATATGTTCACTAAATTTGTTCATTAACTTCACTAAATTTACTTTCCGTTTTACAAAGTTATATTAAAATAAGTATTTGATTAGGACTCGACAGAGTTCTATTAAAAAGCAGAATTGAGCAATGTAGTATCAGTGTCCGAGTATAAATGGAGCAGGACTTTCCTATACCCGGTATGTAATCTTGACTTTTGATTCAATCATTCAAAAAATTACAAGGTCGAAATGTCGATTTGTGCAAATCATTTTCATAATGAAGAAAGCGTCGAAGGGCGATCAGTTCTTGTTGTATTGTCGTGCTCGTAGGTATAGAACATATAATTTAAAATTGATGGCAAAACTTTGGTAAAATAATGACCATTCTGAAAATACAATCTCATATTCTTCTTATTTAGGTCACGCATTTACTGAAATACACGTTATCTATTATAAAGGGGTTCCACTCCCAACTATGGGTCAATCTCACTTTAGAAACTAAGTGATTGTAATTTGGTTATAAAGATTTCGTTGGATTTCATATTGTTAATACTTCAGAGTTAATTAAATTGCGGTAGTTTCTTCCTCGGTAATTATACCTTTACAATTTCATATCTAAACGTATACGCAGATGAGATTTCGCTATTGAATTGAAGTTTAATTATCCAATTATCAATATTTTAAATAGGATATACAAGTACACCATAACTAAAATGTTGAATCAAGTTACATCATTACGTTGTAATGATGTCGGAAATCATTGTATAAACTACGACAGATGAGGTCATTTGTAGGCCTATATATCGGACAATATTAATTAAACACACACAATTATTGCTGCGTCAGTTACACAAAAGACTGTTGAACGAATTACCGGTACTTTTAGAAATTGAATGAGATTTTTTAGAAAAGAAAACTTCCGCTAATTATTATTCTCATTTCTTTGGATGTTTTTTGGTAACTTTTGACCTTGGTTCTTGATGTCTAGTATTATTACGATATAACGTATAATTGAATTGAGCACGTGCGTATATTGAATGGGTGTTCTTTTCTCTTATATAACTTGTGAATTGTGAATTGTAAAAGTAATATATATACTACTCATATTTAAATATATATAATATATAACAGCCCCATCAACAGCTGGGTCATTTGGGGGTACAACATAAATATATGAATACACATGATGATACTTGTTGATGGAGAACAGAAATGGAACCTTTTTGTTAGTTGATATCACACTAATTAAGGCTATATATAAGTAATTATTTCATACCGCAATCGTAAAAGTAATAAAATCCATCATCCTATTTCTCTACACATTTTTTTTTTCATGATTGAGACCGAATTGCAGGGATACAATATCATTAGAACAGAGTGTACAGATTGTCATGTAATGGTATGAGTGAAATGATATATCATTTCTCAATTCCTTATAATGAAAATGATATTTTTCTCAACACGCGCGCTTGTTCAAAATCACAGAATTCCCCGCTGTGTACAAATATTTTGAATTATTTCATGAATACATTTTTTATATACATTATAATATAATTCAATAGATATAAGCATACAATATGGAAATAAAGTACCAAATATTTTCTATTTCCACTCTATCCATGTTATGTTGTTATGTCATGTTATGTTCTACCTTATCGGTTTCATTTCAAATTCATAGCTGAGCCAATTTTATCTGTATATGAATCTTTATCGCTATAGGAATCCCAATAATTGGGTAGAGATTCTAAAATTAACATCAAACACATTATCAGATTCATCTTAACAAATTAAAGATACATTATTTATAAAACAATATGCTAAATATACATCGGCCAATATGACAAATTTAAAATGGCCCAAGCTTCAATTTCAACTGTACATAAATATGACATTTTTTGTTGCAGGGTTCATAACATATAATTGTGTTGTACAAGTTTGCCTGGTTAATTGCTCGGATAATGAGCCGTCGTGAAATGCATGGTTGCACTTGAGAACTATAAACTTTCAGCCCGTGAAGTCGACCTAGCGGTTCTTCACTCCTCGAAGAGTTGAGACGAAATGTTTAACCAGGTGAAGATAAATGCAGGCATTAAGTTAATAAACATGAAACTATCTCCGACAATAACTTGTGTGTGCTCGCGAGATTATGTTGACTTGTTATATAAAAGGGGCGAGGAGGAGGGCTAGAAGTCGGGAGTAATTAACAATGCGTCCGAACATTTTCTTCGCGATTTTCTTAAAAGTATCATTAAAAGAAGACGGCGATGTCTGTATCACATGAAACGTCAAAAAGGATTATCATTTTCACAACGGAGAGGTTGAATGCTTCGAGTAACGAATCTGAGTGAGAATCAATATTATTCAAAGTTATTTTATTGTTTTGCATTCGTTTATTGTTGGATTTTGTAAACTTGAAACTTTTAATGTTATATTTGATGTTTTTCAATTTTTTTTATTCCATCAAGTTCAGAATTCACAGTTCGCTTAATGAATTTCCTTTGTGGTTCTATCATATCATCCTTTTATGCCCCGCACAAACGATCCTATACCTTGTGCTTCTTAGACATGATTGGGAACACTAACTTTCTGTGAATTGCTTTACGTGTAAACGTAAATATATACATATATATATATATATATATATATATATATATATATATATATATATATATATATATATATATATATATAAATATATATATATATATATATATATATATAAATATATATATATATATATATATATATATATATATATATATATATATATTCATTCATATATATATATATATATATATATATATATATATATATATGTGAATATATATATATATAAAAAATATATATATCATATATATATATATATATATATATATATATATATATATATATATATATATGTGAATATATATATATATAAAAAATATATATATCATATATATATATATATATATATATATATATATATATATATATATATATATATATATATACATATATTTATATATATATATATATATATATATATATATATATATATATATATATATATATATATATATATATATATATATATATATATATATATATATATGTATAGAGTGTGAGAGAGAGAGAAACAGAAAGAGATACCAAGTACATTATATCAGCCAATTTCTTTAAGAGCTATGCACATTATAAAAACGGTTTTACCTATAGTGAGGTCACAAATCGAGGAGATATGCAGTACAGTACCCTATACATATTATTACAGACCCTATTATGTAATTTCACAGCTTATAATAAACATTTCAATAAACTTGAGTTCAAGGCTGCAACGTGTGTGAATCCTCAATCTCAACCTGTCGCAAATGTATACAGATTACGTCTTAAAGAGCCAGAGTGTCTGCTTTTTTATGTTGGACTAGTACTTACGTATATATATGTGTGATTTTATATATATATATATATATATATATATATATATATATATATATATATATATATATATATATATTTTTAATTGAACCACTTGGATACATCCAATATCGAGGTATTCAGGATGTTATAGTCATGTCATAAAAGATACGCCTCGTCCCGGTCGAAGCGTATCTTTCATGACATGACTATAACATCCCATATATATATGTATATATATATATATATATATTTGATTATTATGATGATTATTGTTTGCTTAACGACCCCACCAACAGCTAGGTTATACGGGGGTACGAATGAGAAGGTGATTATGAAACTATGGAGTGATGATAAGTGAATGGACGTTTACAAAAACTCATGCCTTATGCGGGACTCGAACTCACGCCTAACGGTAACTTCAGTTTTTGAAGCTGTGCCTCAGCTGACCGAGCTACCGAGGGTGGCCATATATATACATATATATATATATATATATATATATATATATATATATATATATATATATATATATATATATATATATATATATATATATATAACAGTCAGGTGTTCTGTATATCTCAAGTTCATGCTGCATTCAAATAGTAAGTAATTTGTATCCATCCAAATTCTCAATAGATAATAAATAACTGATTTAAATGCGTTCTGAGAAAATTAGCATCTGAATGCATTATGTCTCATGATGGTCTTACTCCCTTTTGTAACAAGGTTAATGGATTTAACTCGTATAATAAAATGTGTTATCTAATGTCAGCTTTCCCTGAAAGCCTCCACTCCTATTTTTGTCCTTTGGATAACAGATTATTCAAATTTCAAATATTTGTTTGTGTCTCCCTTTTGAAATGGCCAACATCTTGTTAGACGGAGATAAGGTGTACCACGAGTAAGAAAGAGAAGGAAAGACTATAGGGTATATCATGAGTATAAGAAAGAGAGAGAAAGACTCGAGACAAAACAAGAACTGACATTAGTTGGTTGTGTTACGGACAATAGGTCTATACGAATAACAATGACCTTTCTCATTTCACCATATAAGGTTCAAACCACCTTTGGTATCTGACGGTTTCGTACAGAATATATAGATAGACCCAGTGGTTAGGTTCCAAGTGCATGCATACGTCGTTGGATCGTCTATACTACAGCATTATGCGCTCACTTTCCATTTCGTGGCTGTAGCGTCCGAACTGAACATAAATAACTTCATGGAATTTCACATTTCACAGACGAATCATATTGTTTCAGACTGATATTTTTGTATTTCACAGTATGACAGTTAGGATAACTGAAAAATAAAGTCGAATTATCCTCGTTTTGGAACATAAAAAAATTGCAGATAAATTAAAAATACTTTTTGTGGGAAAAAAATATATTTTTGTCAATTCCTTTTCGAAAATGTACGGAAAAAAAATCACGGTGGCTCAAATTTTTCTTTCTATTCGTCGTTGAAAGTTATAGGGACTATTGTCATATTTCAATTCAGCAAAACTTGAAACACGTTAAAATGTTAAAGAATACGATACATTTCTGCCAAAGCCAATTACACCTTCAATGGAGTCAGTTGGGGGGTGAAAGACCAGCGTTTAGTTTTTCAGTTTGCACTTCAACTTTAAACTGCAAAATCCAACATACTCTTTGAATATACTGGTTAGGGCATATACTCACAGAGATCCTACTGTGTTTTGGGAGGATAGTATAAGGTTGATGCATGTAATCGTTACATGGAATACGAAATATCGTAAAAATCCACTCTACTCCCATTTCTTGTAGAAAGATTAAACAAGTCAACATTTTTGGGAAACATACTTCCTATTGCACATTCCGAGTGCGGAAATGTTTGACGAAAAGATCTCTAAAAAGTAGGATATCCCTTTCTACACAATTCTATGGATCGCTTACATCTTTTTTGCTGTACGATTGGTAAGGATTAGTATGGTCCGGAAGACTTTTACACTCAGTGTATGTCCTGTACCCATCGTACTACCTACACATGCATCGCATAAATTACTCACGAAAGTATATTTTAATGTAATTACGATAAGAACAAGTATGCGTACATTCCATAGAAATCAGGAAAAAAAGAGTTTTAATGGTTTTATAATTTATGATTATATGCATTATGCATAAAATAGCATGTTACTTTAGTGCTCTTCTAAGCTGCAATTAACTTAAAAGAATTGGGATAACATTATTCAATATATCAAATGAAATGTCGTCACGCATGTGTACACGTAATAGATGTAAAAGACGTAAAACGATATGCTAAAATGAAAAATATACAAAGGTTCATTTATCTTTGTAATCGTCACGTATGTCAAGAGTATATGTAAAGTATATGGATACAATTGCTCGAGGCATATTTAGGATAAGAGGGGTGGGTGGGGGGGGGTACTTGTTGCATGTAGACCTCGAGGGGGTAAACATAGCTTCAGGGACCACTGTGGTCTCCGCCCGTCAATACGGTCACTGACTCGACCGGTCGACTTATGCATGATGGTTAACACAACACAAATCTTAGAGACAATCAACTAGAGAGATGTTAATCAAGATCGAAATGTGTGTATACAATGATTGGGCTGGCACGTACCACTTTATTATTCATTTACATGAGATACTGATCGAAACGACTGACGAAACTATTGAATAATAAAGCGCGTTGCGAAATCAAAGTGTACTTGTATACGCTTTGTGGCTTATTGTAATCGCACACTTGGTTTTACTGCTGATATTTTTATTTGTATTTATTTTCATTTTTATTTATTTACACAGAAAATAGTGTTTACAGCTCTATGAGCTAACCTGACCTGCCCGGTAAAAATCTGACCTGAATCGATCAAGCATTTATATTATAGTGCACTAAAAGTAAAGATTTACATGACAAAAAAACATATAAAGACAATATTACCATAATAACTTTTTGCTAAATTTCTATTTATATACTTAAGATATCCATCGTTTTATAGCTATAAGATGTCGATTGTTTTATACAGTGTGGGAGTAATCGAGTTCAGCTTTCTAAAGTATGTCTTTTATATAGACAGCTGCGTCTAATTTCACGCTATCTTGGAAAACATATTGATTGTGAACGAAACAGAAACAGGGATATAGTCAATAACAATTGGAGTGGAAAAAACGGCGCAAAACATAGATTCGGATGAATAGAAACCGAATGATGTCAAGATCTCTAAGATTCATAGAAGACGCGAGATTTCTGTCACATTCTATTGCTGGAGCTGATACGCCAACTTTGTTAGTTATTAATAATGTTATTAGGCTGACTGGTTGAATGCATATTTGATAATCTTGTACACGGTGGCAGTTCAGGTCGAATCTCTACATGAGCACACACACACACACACACACACACAAACACACAAAGACGTACGTGTAAGTTTGACGTTGCATTGTTGTGTAGAGCAATCCACAGCCTCCTATATTCAACAATCCGGTTCAACATGCACAGCCTTCTAACATGCAACTGTCTGTCAGAACAGACTTCAAGATGATTAATGATAACTTCCACCTTTTACCCTTTGAGATATTTTACTTTGGGCAGCCCCACCCACATTAAAAATACTTCAATAGAGGTGATTTCTTTTTATTGTTTAAAAAAAATCTACCCTGGCGTGTAGAATGTTTCAATACAGCGCTTGGTGCATAGCGTGAGAGGTCATTACAAATTATAAAATAACGTAAATTTTTTGTGATGAAATAATTACTTATACTCAATAGGAAGATTTTATTGAGATGCATCAGAAATATTTCTACATATCGGTGACTATTTTCAGCAGTGACAATTTTCATAATAATTTTACCATCCCACCTCTCAGAGTCGATCAGATTATATTTTCTTATAATTGACTATAATATTCATCAGTCAATATGTGGGTATAAGATATTACAATGAAGATTATTTGTGATTGGGTGCAACGAAAAACAAACGAACAAATATGGTTTCACTTTCCTTGCAGTGTTTCAGTAGAAGTAAAAGTATGAAACACTGTCGTCTACGCCCAGCGTATGCAGTCCGAAAGACGTAGGATGTAGAAATAAATAGCTGTATAATAATAAATACACACATCTATGAGTACAAGAAACAATGAACGTGTTTCTTGTAGATCAAATGATTATTACATGAGGAACTCGAATAATCTGCCAACTTATGCAATCAATAAGTCCTAGACGTCAGAATAGAAATGTTTATTGGAATTATGCATCTTGATATGAAGAGACTCTAGATGAACATGACATTTACTATTCATACAACTGTGCCTTCTGGGTTTGAAGATTTTCACTGTTATTTCAAGGAATAATTCATATTGATCACAATTCTGATTGCATCATTTTTTTATACTCCATATTCTTTTATATTCTTCATTCTTTTATATTATATTCTCATATTCTTTTATATTTCAATCATGCTTTTTTCTGCTTGTGCCTTGATTCTAATTGCTGTACAACCTCATGTTTTATTATTATTGTGCCAAATTATAATTCTGGGTATGTCATAATCTTTACTTGAAGACTAGGAACACGAACATGAGCTCTGCAAGATGAGCAAAAGTCTCTCTCTCTCTCTCTCTCTCTCTCTCTCTCTCTCTCTCTCTCTCTCTCTCTCTCTCTATATATATATATATATATATATATATATATATATATATATATATATATATATATATATATATATATATATATATATATATATATATATATACATATATATATATATATATATATATATATATATATATATATATATATATACTGTATATATATATATATATATATATATATATATATATATATATTTAATATATATTTATATATATAAATATATATATATATATATATATATATATATTTATATATATATATATATATATATATTCAATATATATATATATATATAAATATATATATATATATATATGAATATATATATATATATATATATATATATATATATATATATATATATGTATTGTACCCAGCATTACAATATTCTGTCCGACAAATCAACCTCTACACACCTTCATCTACTTTACTTTCATTAAAAATATAGGTCTTCAAGCTTTTCCCCTGAATATGTGAAAAATGTAATTATTTGAAAATATTTGAACGTAGGCCTATATGTTCAATGAAGAATATCATCTATATACGCACACCTTGATACCTTGCAACTTGCATCAACCACATGTGGTCAATTATATTCAGTGGCCACTTGTCTTCAAACTCATTGTTGTTCTAACAAATGCATAATAATAATAAAAAAATAATGTGGATAGCTGTCTGGCAGGCCCAAGCGTTCCACGAACTATTTGGAATTATATGGGTGGTCCTCATTCAATAATTAACTATGATTATATTCATATCAACCATCACCATTATTTAGAATATCTCTTTTGTATGTGCATGTGCATCACACCTTGATTGAGTGACGGTCCAAAGCTATTCATTGGCCACTCTCAGTTCACAAGTCTACATAATATGATGTATAGTACTTGATCACAATTGCTTTCGTTCATACTCGAAATGATGTAACATTATTTGCGATTTTTGCCGGTCCAGCAATTCGTTTAATTCATTTCTAATCATCATACAAATTACATTAAAAGTTTGACAGTTTATCCAGTCGGCGTTTTAGCATTTGACTAACCTAATACAACTTGAAACTGTACAAAATCTTCATTCTTCTGAAAAAAATTCTATAATAAGTCACTTTAAAGTAGGATCAATCTCCATTCACATACTCCTTCTCACGCCTCCCCACTCTTCTTCATATCTCTTTATAATTTCTGTTTATATACTCGAAAGAAATATTTATTCGAATCATTTTATCCAACAAAAACAATAGAAGGTAGTTATTTATAGTGGTGATAATTAATAAACACATGTTTACTCAACCCAATATATCACGCACTGACCATTATACGATACAATAGAATACGATAGGCCAAGATTGTGACTACCGAGAATGTTACACGTGAAAACGTATTTTTCTATACGCATGCGCGTTATGATGCAACCGTACCGTAACAATACAAAATCGAAACTCCGAACCACTCGGAGGCCGTGGGTTCCGACACACTGTCTAATAATGTGACAGCAGCCTATATGTCACAGTACTAAACACATCGTGGTGGTCGGTATATGAAGAACATTTACCATGAATATATAATGATATTGTTTCTATGGTGTAGTCGACATGGATTACCATAAATAGTTCGAGGAGTACTTAGCGTTTAAATGATTATGCAGACATTTAAATAGAAAAATGTATGAATTTGTCACAAAGTGGTGGAGATATAGCTGCGCGATATAGTCCTTATACGATCAGGGTTATTTATCCATCTACAGGACTGATTTATATAATGCACTCATAAATGACTGAATTATTTACACGTTGCTCTAGTTCAATTACTATTACCTTTGGAGTATGTATAGAATTAATCAAGTGGAGTAGACTATAATACAACCTTCGTATGCAGAATAAAGCAAATATCATGGTCTTTAGTGAATGGTTTGCTGGATGCTAAAAAGGATGTGCGGTAAAAACTAATATGAGGCATTATCCTAGCAACATTGTACAGATATTTTTTTGTATTATATATCAAGAACACACCTTGAGATTGAATTACGGAGCTATATTTTAAGATTACTAAAGCATGATAATCAAATGATAAACAATTCTGTACTTGTCCGTAAATTATTACATTCCGTAAAGTGAAATTTGAGACTCAGCTGCATAGAACTCCGATACTGTGCGTAGTGGATATATATATATATATATATATATATATATATATATATATATATATATATATATATATATATATATATATATATTTATTTCCAGAAAATAATTCAGGTGTTAAGATTATTTACGATCAGTCAACGATGTTTTAATGGTACTTATGTGTTTCACGAATATTAATCAAAAAAATCTTATAATTTATTACCATGATCTTTTTTCGTTATATTATAGTACCAGCGTGGATACAGCAGCAGTATATGAACTACCAACCTACCCACGCATGTCGTGATCAGAAGAGCATACATCTCATTTGCATGCTTGGCCCGCAGTCAAGCACAGGAGCAATTACACGTTGTACTCGACTCCCTCCCCAATCCCTCGTACCCCACTCACCCGCACTCGTATACAGCTACTGCAGTTGCACAGAAACAACTCCCAACGCCACCCACCTCTTAGTTTCTCTTTATATAAATAGACATTTGTTTACTTTTTTTGTATGTTTGGATCAATCCATATTCAACTAGAAAACAGGTATATTTAAAACTGCTTGTCAGAACTCCACCTCACTATAACACTTGAGCATTAGTTCTTATCATTCAGCTCTTATACACTATATGACGTCATATATAAACGAACATACATTTTTTGTCAAACCATCTTAATAAGAATCGTAGTGGAGAGCCTGAGTCAAATCAGATCTGCAAACTGTTCGATTAATTTTTCTAGCCGCCCTCGATCAGTCGAGACACCACTTCAGAAACTGAAGTCACCGTTAAGCGTGGGTTCTAGTCCCGATAAAGGCATGGGTTTTTCCAAAATGTCCTTTCACTTATCGTCAATTCATAGTTTCATAATCACCTGCTCGTTTGCGTACCCCCATATAATGATATAACCTAACTGTTGGTGGGGTCGTTTAGCAAACAATAATTATCATAATATTTAAGAAGACTCATTGTATAGAGTAAAGTGAGGACTAACGTTTGAATTACCCTCAAAATACGTCTTATTCTGTCCAAGATGGACGTACAGTCGTAGGCCTACACATTATTTAAAAGTGAACGCACTATCGTATACTGATTATTGATTATTGTTTGCTTAACGACCCCACCAACAGCTAGGTTATTCGGGGGTACGAATAAGCAGGTGATTATGAAACTATGAAGTGATAATTACTGAAAGGACGTTTACAAAAACCCATGCCTTATGCGGGACTCGAACCCACACCCAATGGTGACTTCAGTTTCTGAACCCATCGTATACTCATTAATAACATTTTATTTAGTATAAACTTTTCATTTCATTTTTATCGAGTTTAATGACGCACTGTAATGATAAATGAGATATAATGACACATAGGCTATATCGGAAAACTATGAAAAACCTATGATAAGGTGATAGGTGGCAGGTATCGAACCGAAGCCCAATCTACCCTCATAATCCGGTCACATGGATTAAGCGCGCTATACCACTTATCACTGAGCATCCAATGTTAGAGATAATGATATTGTATATATGCATGTGTCATATAATATATCTATAGGCCTACATTCAACTAATGTGTATATCTAATGTCTACCTTATAATTATCTCAATCCGTTGATACCTATAATTAATCACATTATAATCAATATATTTTAATTGCTTTGTAGAAAACTATAGCAACTTTGCGATAAAAGCCAGTTGAAGATATTACTTGTACCCAACACACAGTCTGCAGGTAGAATTCGTCTTAATCGATTAACGAAGTCGAAAATGCAATTAAGTGTTGAACCCACGATGCAGTCGTCTAGGTAGGGGGGCGGGGGAGGGGGGGCGGAGGGGTGCAAAAGCCCTCTGTGTCTAACATTATTCCAAGGTCGGACGCGCAACGTGCACAGCACGTAATGAGAAGGCGATTTATTTGTACTTATTTGGTGTAAAAAAAATGTATGTTTAGTTGTATAGAGACGAATGAATCATCCGAGGTATTCTATGCGAGTCGTTGGTACCTCTGTCTCGCATTAAGAGTCATCAACTTCAAGAAGACACGGCGAGTGTTTCGTAGTGAACTCATTGAACATAATCCTGAATGGTGAAAGAAATGTGGGAATGAATTATTTGCTCTATCAGTGAGTTAAAGTGGAGGTAAAATCGGATCACCAATATATATATCTCAAACCCAGATAACCAATTAAATTGGTCCAGGAGGTGTTTCCACCAGTTTTTCTAGGGCAGACTTCTCATATCAATCGGTTCCTGCCAGTTCCGACTTCTTCCTCCTCTTCTTCACTACTGCTAGGCCTATCCTCTATTTCTTCTTCTCTTCCTACGAGTTCCCTCCATCGTTCTCTATTCTCCCACCATCTCTCGTCTTCCACTTCTTCCCATTTTTCTCCTCGGTTGACTACCCCGAACTTGACTCCCTCGTGCCACCTTTCTCTTGGTCTTCCAACTCTTTTCTTAGCTCCATTGTTTTCTGCTATCTCAAACATTGCTTTCGGTATTCTCTCCTTTTCCATTCTCCGCATATGCCCGTACCACCTAAGTATCTCCCTTTCCAATTTAAATGATGACCTTTCCAATCCCACTTCCTTCCTTATATTACTGATTCTCTTCTTCTCCAACTTTGGCACTCCTGCTACGCTCCTTACGAACTTAATTTCTGCTACCTCCATTTTCTTTTCTTCTCTCCAGTTGATTGACCATGTAACTGCTCCATATGTCAAGATAGGCAAGTAGTACCCATTATAAATGAGTATCTTCTCACTCCTCGGAAAATCCTGGACCCAAACCAGCTTCCTTACTTTTTGAAATAGCCCGTCCGCAATTGCTATTCTCTTCTTCACTTCTAGCTCTACTTTTGCCGTATTACTGACAATACTTCCCGAGTATGAGAACTCTTCTACTTCTTCCAGTTCTTGACCTTGCAGCTGTACTCTTTCCTCAATCTTTCTCTTCTCTCTGCTCATCACCATTGTTTTGCTCTTTTCCACGCTAATTCTCATCCCAAACTCCTCTGTCATTTCTTCCCATCTTTCTACTCTCTCTTTCACCTCTTCTCTACTATCTCCCCATAACAAGATATCATCAGCGTATATCATTGTCTTTGACCCTGAGCCTTCCTTCTCTGGTTCCACTTTTCTGATCATTTCATCCATCACTATTACCCAATGAAGAATTAGAAAAAAAAAAAAATATATATATATATATATATATATATATATATATATATATATATATATATATATATATATATATATATATATATATATATATATATTATATATATATATATATATATATATATATATATATATATATATATATATATATCAGTATTCGTAGGAGCAGAGAGGAAGGTTTGGCACAAAAGAAGACAAAGAAAAATCGAAGAAAAATGAGAAAATTACTTTTCCATTCCTATTCCACAACACAGCTAGGTTCCTTTTTTTATTCACTTAGGGGTAGTAAGAACGCTCAAAACGATCCAACTTTGCCTGCCTTAATTAGTCTCATTCGGGGGACAAAGATTTTGTGTCAAATGATCGATGTTAATGGATTTTTTTTCAAATGGAAAGAGATTATTTTCTTTCACGATTTGATTTCTTCTTTCTATATTGACATCAGAATTTGATTAGGAAAATTGATATAAGTGATACAATTTTTGATACATATTTTAAGCGTGGAATTTATTAAATGAATAATATTTGTGGGCAGCTAAACAGTTGTACTTAATAACAAGTTCATTTTATGAGCCATGGACATCTAAATATGTTGTGAATAAAATGTATAGCCGATAGTAGAATTCGCATCAGATAACAAAGAAATTCATTATAAATATATGCATGTTGTAGATGAGCGATAGTTCAGTTGATACACAGCATGAAGATTCTCACAAGTCAAGATGGTTCAATACAACAAAATTATCAAACAATTACGCTGGCTGACGTTAAATATATTAAACAATTAATATAAACTCAAATGAAGATATTAAAATATTTCCATA
>OZ023332.1:30914429-30926929 GCA_964007535.1 Brachyptera risi
GAGATAATTATTCAAGATAACCAAAAGAAATTTCATTGTAAATTAGACAGTTAAGTCCATGAGTACAACTTCACTGAACTTGATAAACTGTGCATGCGGATGCTTTCAGTGAATGCAGTCAACTTACTAAATATATGCATTGAGACCGAATAAATCTATTCTTAAATCTATGAAACTTTTGAAATAATTAATTATTTCAGTTTCTAGTGAGCTGTCTTTATTTCAAACAGTAGTTTTGTTCAAATGAAATTAAAATGAATGCAATTATCAATGCAACATAGTTACATTTACTTTTATGAATTATTCAAATTCAAATTTCATAAAACAATGTGAAAACTTTCATTTCTCAATAGCTGGATTCCACACATCTTACATTTCAAGATCTTTGAACTCCAATTTTGATCAAGTTATTTTTTTTTCCACTAGATATGTCAAATGACTCGGTAGAGTAATATTGAAAAGTTTCAAAGGTTCAGCTCATTTTCAATATTCGATATTACACGGAAAAGAAGTGAGGGCTTCGTTTTGTCAGCACAAAATAATTGTGTAATGACAGATTTTACATTGTTCCTGAAATTTTTTAGTTTAAATTATTTGTGAAAACTAATTGTAATTTTCATTGATCATTCTCATTATTGATATCATTATTTTATCATACACCATTCACATGGAATTATATGAAGAGCATGATTCAAAACCATTCTCATCGATCAAGACAATTCATTTTAATTTAATATAAATCTTAGAATTAGCTATTTAAGTAAACTATTCCATCATGTGATCTATACGCGTTACTCCATTCAGTTTTTGTGCTTTTCAAGAATTCTTTCCAATCACATCTCCTTCATCTGTGGCTTGTGGTTAAGCCATGACATGATGAAAGATATTATGTCTTTATTAACTCTCAAATGAATCTATTTCATTGCTCATGCTGCATTAGATTCACTAACATCCACGTTGCAATATTCACAATTTATTGATACTAAAACAAGTTCTAAGCATGGGAATGATTATATATATATATATATATATATATATATATATATATATATATATATATTTCCATTTCATTTCTGTATCCATTTATTTATTTAAATTTTTCTTAACGACCTCACCAACAGCTAGGTTTTATGGAGAACGAATGAGCAAGTGCTAATGAAACGATGATGGGTGTTAGATCATTTGCAAAATACCATGCTTTGTGTGGGGCTCGAATCCTCTCCCGACCCGACTTCACTTTTCCCAACAGTGCTTCAGTTGAACTTTCTTTCTCATTCAAATGAAACAAGAGTATATTTTTCTTGTGTTTTTCATTTTAAACATCTGCGAGGGTTACATTTCAATGGTTTTTATTGTAAAATCCGAATATTTTCAGAAATAGAACACCAAAAGTACAATACAGGCTATTTAGTTTATAACATAATGTAGGACTGTTTATGTACCATAGGGGTCGTGGTGCAGGCAGTGGGTGGTGGGAGGGGCAAGTGCATTCTATAAGTGGTGTGTTATAAAGCTCCAAGCACGATATCTATACAGGTACAAGCGTACAGCAGTATACACCTCAACGTACAGCTCACCTGCAACGATCAAGAATCATTATCCCAATCATTCCAATGATCTTCAGATTTAGTCGATCATCATCTAGAAGGACAACAACATTGATCGACAGTGAAAACGTCGAGATAAATCGTGATGGTTCGACACTCGCAATCGCGCTTTGTCAATTACTCACCTAGGGTTTCAACCGATTCATACCCATCTTGTACCGTACAATACTATTCAAGAGTAATACTTGCCTCGGACACAAGCCCTTTAGTGCATGGGATTAAGCAACATATCAGTTTTTTGATGGTAATTTTTGAACGGTATGAGATATAAAAATTCTTATACGGAGAAAACAAAAAGATTGTCAATACGTTCAAAATGATATAAGCAATAGCTATTCAACTCATATCGTATATATAATTGTGAAGTGCATATAAGTTGAAAAAAAATGTTTTAGCTGTTTACGCTTGGCGATGATGCGATATAAGTTGAATATTTTTCAATTGATCCAACTCAAAGGTATTATAAATAACTGTGCTTGCCCTGTGAACGAATTTTGATATCTCATACCGTTCAAAAGTTATCACCAAGAAACTGATATTTCGCTAAATCGACCCCCATTGCACTTTTAATAACCTCGGTAAGATTATTGGTGAAATAAACATTAGAAAATAGATCTGTGCATGAAAAATGAATATCATTTTGAAAGTATGTTCAGTTAGAAAGAGTAAAATAGGATTAAGATTTATCCGTCAATGTAGGATTGTTTAAGAATGTGAAACCGACAGTATCATGTAAACGAGCACAAGAGTAGCTAAAGGTCATTATCAGTCAACCATCTATAATAAACTGAACATTTTATGTTTGAAAACTTGATTCACAGTTCATAATAACAAAATGCATTTAAAACATCTAGGAATATATTAATACAAATGCATATTATTTTGATCTTACAAAATGATTATGCTTTCTAAAATTTTGTTATTCATGTTAGTTCTATCGAAATATTTAAATGAGCGTTGTAGATAGAAAAATTAATGAGACTTCGTTCCATTTCTTTCTTACTTTTATAGTTATTCAAGGATGAGAAATTAAAGTTTTTTTCATTTCAAGTTTAACATTATTATTACGTTGTACAGTAATATATAATATTATATTACAAGGAAATTGTATAGTGTTAGGCCTTTATGAAACATTTTACTGCTATTTATAGAACATACTGGTAAAATCATATATAATAGGCCTACAATTCATTAGGAGTGATCTGACTAAGCTGACTTGTACATTTCATTCGTAATTAGATGAACGAGCAAAGAACAACATAAATATCTGTGTAGTGAACAAGTTTTTAATTAAGATCAGATTGAAGTTTTTTAAAGTATCGATTTTTATTACACACCGCCTTCATTAAATCTTCACTCCTCTCCCTTTAAAGTACCAATCAGGTATTTTCTTATTGAAATGAATTAAGAAGCACAACAAAAGTCCAGATGGCAGTGAATCATACAGTTTGGGTGATTATGTATACTAGGTAACCATGGTAACTATTATCAAAAAATCAATAGCCAACTCTCAGTAAATTACCTGAACTAAGTTTTTAATTGAAGCTATACCAGAATACTTTATAATGCGCTGCGGCTCCAATAGTCTTATAAAAACTTTTAAATACTGACTTGATTTCTTGACAAAAAAAATCATTTGAGAGATGAAAGAAATTGTGTTCATTCAATACGCATTTCCAAATAAGTAGGTAACTTGAATGTTATTATAGCCTAGATTTCGTGTCAAAATCAAGCCGAGTTAACCACAAGATTCAATAAAGAGGAACATTTGTTCGAATTTGATGTGCACGAGTGACTGATCATCGGCTGAAAGTCTAGTTCACATACGGAACGTTCTATAAGTTATATAAGATCCGCGTTAAAGTTCTATATTTTGTTGTTTGTTATTATTTTGAAAAAACAATCATTCTAATTTTCAATATATTCTAGCATATATATAGAAGTTGATTCAAGTTTTAATTTGCAAGTGTTTTTTCATGTGTTGAATGTAAAACATTGAATTACGTGGTTTATTATCTGAATACATAATATCTAATTAATGGAACAATTGGCATTGCATAAGTGCTAACTGTAGGCCTACTATCATATACGACATCGCTGAAAATAGTTCAACTGGGAAATAGTCAAGAGAACTGAAAAAACACTATTTTAATTTTATACCGAACTATGAATGATAATGATATTCAGAACATAATTCATCTGGATTTTAAATTGAACGAAATCAAATATGACAAATGCAGTATTTTTTAAACATCAAAATTAATATACTTGGTGTTTTCTGCTATTTGAAATTTTTGAACGGGTGACTATTTCATGTGAACACAGTTTGTTCATTTGCATTTTTCTGATCAACAACCACAACAACCCAACTTTTTTTAAAAGTATAATCTCAACTTTTTTACTGAGAAAACTAAAGTAGGCCTATCTCATTTGTATTATTATTATTTAATTACGTCATAATTGTGCGCAGCACTGGCGAAGAATAGAGCAAAGCGGTACGACACAACAATATACAAAATCGTACCTGCGAGGTCCTTTATATATAGGCTGTAGACACTTTGAATAAGATATATATATATATATATATATATATATATATATATATATATATATATATTATATATATATATATATATATATATATATATATATATATATATATATATATATATATATATATATATATATATATAGCATGCTTCATTCTTGACGAATCATGTGGTAACTCACTCAGATATATCAGATGAATTGAAATCGTTATTAAAATGTCGAGCATCAAATAAAAGATATGAATTCTTTTGTTTTTTCCACTCTCAAAGTGCTGTATACAAATGTATGAACTGCACTTGAAACTCGATTCAACATATAGAGAATAAGTTCTATCGTATTCGAATTACTATAATAGTTGGATACATTATTTTGTTTGACTTTCACATCGACCCCTATGCGGCATGGCACTTCCACGTGGTGAGTCAAGACCACTCTAGATGCAAAATCTGAATCAATCAATAAATCAATAAATAGTCATTGCTTTCCATATTCATTGTTCCAAAAAAAACTTGTCTGTTCATTATCTGATTTACTTTTATAATAATAATAATGATGATGATGATAAGTATTCATTTGTGTGGTGGTCTATCCCACAGATAACTCCTTTTAGGGTTTTGTGGATTCATGGCCAGTGTCAATTTTATTTTGTTATCTAATTAAGAGTCTTGAAATGAAAAAAAAATTAGGCTGATGACACGGTAGCATTGCTCGGATGGGGCACAACAAAAACGGTCTCATCACATATAAAATGAATGTGATTAATTCAGATGAATTGGTTATTCTAAATTGATTTTTATTAAAAATAGAATTCAATATTTATAACACGTCAGGTATACATATATGATTGAAAGCACATGAAGTTATCAAATTACAAACATCCATAAATAATTAATTGAGATAAGATAGACAATAAAACAGAAAAATTAGATATTATTAATCATCAATTAATTTTGTTAAAGGTAGGAATATGGGTGGAAAATAATTGAATTGAGATTTTTTCAAGAACTGCCCTCATTTATATGAAAAGAAAATCATGTATTCCTCGTTGATTTCTTTTTTACTGAACGGCGAATGTAATTCATTCTGAGTTTTGCAGTATTTTACTTTGAAGTTTGACGTGTTCACATTACATTACATGAATGTAACATATTCATGTTACACATTCATACACGAAAATTAAATCCACGTATTAATATTGTTATTTGATAAATCAATTATATGTATCACATATAGCATTTTCTACTAGCTCTTACGTAAGACATATCCTAGTAGACCTGGAGTTGTCAATATATATTTACAGTCAAGTGAATGATACTTCTACGCGGGAACCGAAGTCAAAAGAAGCATGATTAATAAATTCACGTCAACAATCTAGTATGCAAATTGCAGCAAACAAGAAGACCTAAGCTACAAATATACATAAACACAAACCAGCTTGCTCGTGGTATTATGTATGTAAGGAGAGAGTAAGAAAGAGAGAAGAATGAAATAAGGAAAAAGATAATAAAGTCCGGTGTGAACAAAATCAATTCGTAGAAGAGATTTTATAGTGTGTAGTCCCATTATATATGACATTGGCACATGAACAGATAATTTTATTACTGTTTTGATTTTTGATGTTCCATTTTTTATTATCTCTACTGGACGATTACACACTAAATCAGTGACATATTGATTTAATTTTTTTCTTTCATATCTATAGTTATAATTTGATCATTTTATGTAAGTAATTTTTGTATTGTATTGTATTTGATATTGATAATCAAGCTGAACACTGAAATGAGAGAACAGCTGACAATAAAATTATTTTTCTTTCAATAGGATAGACTGATTATGCGTTTCATGAAAAAAACTTCTAGATTTAAATAAAATTTTGAAAAATGTAGATGAATTTTTTTCAAAAGTGAAGATCAATTATCGTCGAAATATACCAAATATAAACTTCTTCGTGATGTTGAGAAAAATTACACATGCAGGTTTTGTAGCTGTACCAAAAATAATAGTTATGTAGGTCTATAGAGTTGAGAGTTGATAGAATATAAAAATAAACATCAAACCCACCACGCTCCAGTATCACTTCGATTATAAATTGATGAATAAAAAGTACTGTAATAAAAGCTGAAAATCTAGTTCTCGATTTTTTACACTTACCAGTTATTCAATTTATTCAAAAGACAATGCCGGTGTCCTCTTCTTACGGCAACGTTTTTTCACTTTCCTTCTTCCAACACAAAATGTCACTCCAACAGCGGTTATCAATATTGAATCTGGAATATGTATTTATTTTAATACCACAAATCAAGTAGTCTAAATCAATATCTAATAATATATTAGAGCTGTTAGCCGTCAATAATTATGTATATCTTCCTGTAAAACTTGTACAATATATAATTACGCAGGTAAAAAGGTAGTTGATTATTTTAATAAACACGTTTTAGCAAACATTCACGCGATAATCTTCTTCTTGTAAAACACGTGTGTTTTCACACATACTCAACATATTCACTTTGATGACAATGTCAATATCTAGCCTACATTACATTGCAATCTTGACAATATATCACCAGTCACTTGAGAATTTGAAAATTAAAAAAACAGTGAAAATGTAAAAAACAAAACTTTATAAGCTGCGTGTCTGTCGATTCACACGTGAATATAATTGTACGATGAGTGCGTGAGAGCGTTCTTGTTGGTGTTGTTGTTGTTGGTATGACAGAGTCGAGCGGAGTTACATCCTACCACGGCCCAAGTGCAACAGACACTGAACGTAAAGCGCGACTTTCCACCACGCTACAGTCTCAGTTCTTTTACCTGTCACACACCGTTCCTAGACTCACATAATACTCACAGGCGTGCGGCGTCCAATCAGGTACAGGTATACTAGTCACATGCAGTCGTCACGTAGGTGTGAAGAAGATCGTTTTTTTTTGTTTTTTCAATAAAAATTGTGATATTCATATTTTAAATAGATGTTTCTTTGGTAGTTGAATTTATTTTGTGAAACAGGATTTCGATCTCTTTCAGAAACCATTTTCAGATTAGGATACCTAAAATACAGCTACCGAAAATCAAACTATTTGAATAACTTCAAATGTAACATAGTTAAATATAGTCCATTAATATGTAAAAATAAAATTGTTGTTTGAATTTAATAATAATAATGATAATAATTTTTTATAAGTACAAACTGATCAAATTACATGATTTTGTCATCGTCTTGTTTAAAGCTAACGACATAGACAAAGAAATACATTCAAAATGGCAATAGAATATTAAAATCTTGAAAATACTAGTACATGAAACAGAACTGCAGGGTGTCTATGGATAAAATATAGATAATCAACTAAAAATTCGTTAACGCTATAGTAACATTTACTGATAAGTAAGTTATTGAGTTTAATTTTGAAAGAATTGGCATTTTTTATTTCTAGTGGTAAAGCATTATAAAATTTAATCCCAACATGTATAGGACCTTTCTTCACGATTGATAGGTTGTGCTTCATAACATATTTCATGCATTTAATTCATCTAATTTCATAGATATCTTGGAAAAAATTGTGCTGAATATTGTAATTGAATATATTATATAAATTCTTGCTTTCATTTTTTGTCGTTATTAATATTTCATTAATATATTTTATAAAAATATTTTACTCACTTTACGAAACACCACATACAATCGGATGCTGTCGGGAGAGTATAAATGCATTCATATTAGCCATATAAATGTTGTTATAGGTTTCTATTTTCGTGTGCACATGCGTACGCGTCTTTTTTACAATTTTTGGTGATGTGATGGATGGATGCCTTACGAATAAACAATAGGCCTACAAAATATTCATAAATATAATATATAAAAATGAATTACAAAATATGTTGGCGTAATTCAATACACTGGAAAATATCGAGTTGGTTTGCAATTTTTTTCAATGAAAAAACAAATTGACTTCTCCATTTGCTCAACGCGAGTCCAAGCCAAGAACAAGTCTTCACCCATTTTCAGTCAAATCATTCCGAATTTTCAAAACCTATTTGTTTTAATACCGAGTTTTTGAATTGGAGATAGCGAAGACTTCCATCCTACTCTTGAGATTTGATGACGTTTTTCTTTGTTTGTACTATGTTCGTTTGTGTGTACGCATTGCACATTTGTCGCACGATTCCACTATATAATCAATATGCAACTTTTGCTGGGCACGAGAACTTATCTAACTGGGCCAACTACTTTTGAGAAAATCCATCACAAATATTTTGCAAACTATTATATTTTGAATATTTTGAATATTTTGAATATTTTGGGCGTTAGGCCCAGCGAAGAAGGTTTGTAAAACAATCTTTACAGAAAATCCAAACTTTTACTAAACGTAGATAGCTTACATATATACGATACACATTTTCACGAATTTACATTGAGATCGGACTGGCCATTTTGAAAAAAATAATTATACAAATAATACATTTTTATCTAATATTTACGAGTGGTTTTTCTTCATTCAGTATATTTATATTATGTAATTCATGACGTAGGCCTATACCAAACTGTTTGTACAGTCTCAGATGGTAAAAATTATTATTATTATTTTATTATTATTATTATAGAAAGTGTATTTCACAATGAAGTGTAGACAGTTTTCACAAGATGTGTAGGGTTCTTATATATATTTTGTGTAAGTCAAGTTGTGTAGAGCTTTCGAGTAGCCTTCATGCATATATCATTTTTTTTCGCTTATCATTCATATTGGAATTATTATTATTATTAATTCTTCATCATTATAACTATTGTGTTTTTTCTTATTGACTAATTTTCATTCGATTGTTATCACGTGTCTTTGGCAGCCAGATATACTATGGTATAATCTTTATTCAATAAAGAGTAATATAGGTGGAAAATAATTTTTTAATTTTGATTCTTTTTTATTATTCGTAATTGTGATTAGTTATAAAATAAATTAATGTGTGTGTGTTCAATCCTTTATTCAGAATCTCTGCCCATTCAGTGAGTTGTCTACTGACCCAAATAATTTGAATAATAAATCCAGTAATCTATGAGATTAAAATAAGAAAATAAGATAACAATGGACAGGAAAATTACAAATAACAAAAAAATGTGTAACAATAAATATGAACAGATTGGAATTTAATTAAGAAAGTTAATTAATTATTGTGAAGGCCTTCTTTTTTGGGGGGAGGAGGGAAAATCTTTCAAGTAAGATGTGAATAATGGTTTTTTCATTATATAAATGATCTCTCAGACTATAGTTCTTAGGCCTATTGAATCACGGATGACTGTGAATCATAAATATTAAATATGAATATAATGCAAAGTCCATTTTCGATGTTCACTAGATGTCGATCGAAGAATTTGAATGACTTATTACAAAAGAGGCACCGGAAGATACGGCAATGAAAGTGCATGTATACCGTTACAACAATTGACATTTATAATTTGTAGTTTTCAACAGCCAATAAAGAAAATAAGTGTACACAATAAAAGTTGTAGAATATATTTTATAGTCTCAAGTTCGAGTAATTGAGTGACTTACGAGCACTGATGACAAGTCAATATATGATCCATTCAAGATTAACCTAGGTGTTGTTTTAAGCATACATGTTTATAGTACTGGTGTATACATGTTATGATACACAGGAAATAACTGTCACATAGTTCTGTTGTTTATAGTCATTAATCCTCATTTATACCATAAAGCTTCATGGGTATTCACTATCCAGTAGCATCATTTTTAATATTCTGTGATTATAGGGATAAGAACGATTAATTGAGGATCGATCGGAGATCGGTGAGCCCTTGAATCGATCTTTCAATCTTTTCATTTTTTGTTCCAACTTTATTAGAATTTACATCACAATATATTTTACAGAACTGAAAATGTTATTTCCGAGTGCATGCGGTTGCCTTGCAATTGTTGTATAATGCAATAATTATAATGTATAATGTATAATTGTTGTTGAAAATGTTGTTGTATATTGTTTATATTATTGTTGTTGTTGTATGTGATAAGTTATTTTCATTTCATTTTTTTCGACATATGTATCGGATATAGAATTTTCCAAACACTCTTGTCATAAGGGTAATAATTTTGTAAACACGAATTTGGAAATAAAATTATTATTATATTATTATTATTTTATTATCAATCTCATTGATATATCACAAAGGATTTATTCTACCTTATGATGTCTATTCAAGATTATTATTTCTCTGTCAATGCCCTATGTCTATCATCTTTATTTCTAATGCCACAGACAATACTTTCATTTGGTCGATCTCACAAACATAAATTATTTCATCTTGATCATATCAGTTGAACATATAATTCTTGTTATGTGTGATTTGTTGATTTGTTGTTTTGTTGATTTTTTGAACACACATACAAATTGAAATATTGTGTTAACCCCCCCCCCCCTCTTCCCCTCCTTACCCTCTCGCTTTCCTCGCAATTCAGTCGCGAAACACTCGAGTTTATGGTTTTAGGGGTTTTAGTTTATGGTGTTATCCACTATACTGTAAAAAGATGACTAGTAAATACTAAACGATTGAATCAATATGCATTTATTAAATGAGTAGTTTGCTTGTGCACTCCACTTTGTGAGCTCCGGTAGAAAACTGATCGCTTGGTCCACAATTGAACATTACGTAGAAGCTTTTCAGATTTTCAAGCTTTTCAAAAATTTTTAACTCACCCTTTTAAGAAGGCATATACGTCGTTTCCTTGTTTACGTGATTGTCAGAATGAACATTGATTGAATCATGATGGACATGATTGTTATCACTCGATGGTGATAACACCAAGTCATTTAAATAAATGTGGTTAAAAGTTGAAACAACGTCACGAATTCAATATATGAAACAAAATTACACACCTAATAAAATACGTACCACTATACTAGCTTATAAAAGCCAGAAGCCAGCAAGATGACTAAAAAGAGCCAACGTTATACGATACTACAAAAAATTAATACGTGATCTGTTTTGTCTAGATGTTTAGACGTCTACACATTTGAAAGTTAAAATGCTTTCCGATTAGTATAGCATTCGTCTCGCGTACGAGCAGGGATGGTATATACTTGTAGATGTAGGGTTGATGATGTATAAGATACATTCTATATACAAACAATGTTGTGTAACCTCTAATCATATCTAATTGGGGACTGAATTATTCTCTCAGATTATCGTATACGAGTTCAAGCCACCCTCTAAACCTATAATTCTATGAAATGTTCTATGTATTTATATTATGTATACACTTATAAAGTAATTGGTATAGGTAAGAGACGTGGACTTTTAATTTACGTCGAAACTACTTTTTGGATATTATAATGCTAGAATACTGCTTATTGGTCGGAGGAATACGTATCTTTGATGGAACACATTTTTAAATTATGAGACATTGATAAAATATAAAAAAAAATATTGGTCAACGAACAAAGTGAAAAAAAAATTGATGAGAAAATGTAGAATTATTATCGGGTGGTTCTCCACTTTACTTAGAGGAACGCTTTCCAATATCATTATTCCCTCATTCATTTATTTATTCATTCGTTCATTTATTCAATTAACGGTACTTATTATTTCATGTATTTAGTACTTTATTCATTAATTCATTTGTTTTTCCATCCATTCATTCGTATATTCATTGATACATTCATTCATTTACTTATTTATAAATTCAGTTTTTTTCAATTTTCAATTTTCATTTTTTCTCATAAATTTGTTTGTTCATTTATTTATTTATTCATTCACTAATTTCTTTCTTTCTTAAAATATTTCTACGATTATTTATATTTGGTTTCAACCACGCACTATAATGTAATGATCTATTGGCGTCGGTGAACAATGAGTGAGATGTTGAGAATATAAGACGACACTTCACCTTGGCAGGAGTTTCTGTAGGCGGGAAGGAAGTGATCATTGCCTGTTGCCAATGAACCCTTCCACTATTTACTAACGACTACCTCCGTCAGGATAGTCTTCCATGGTAGGAATCGAACCCAGATCTCCTGAATGAAGATTCGGCGCGCTGTTCACAGATCTATCCGTCTCAGTTTTTGGTTTATTTTTGTCGACAAATTTTGAAAAAAGGAATTTGTCTTTGATTCACATCGTTCTATAAAGATAAGCTCTAATTAAATGCTGAAAAATACTCAGTGGTTGAAGGAGTATAACTCAATAATAAAACTATATATACGCTGTAATAAAGTTATCATATAAATTTATACTATACAGTTTGATAACCTGAATCAAAAAGTTAAAGACGGGAATTTTTTTCTCGAGGCCAAATACGATTTTTTCTTCATATTTTCAGACCCAATAAAAGGCGTTCA